>LVTN01000110.1:0-30313 GCA_001649415.1 Musa itinerans | reverse complement strand
AGTTCAAATGTGTACATCTGAGGTCTGGCAATATCTCTCTCTTGGAAAGAGCATGCAGCCCCTTCTCGCTCGTGTCCCAGTCACCTATGCCACAATTTCATACTGAAATCCTTTTCTATAGCATTTAACTGCTTACCACAAGTTTTAGCTTACAACCTATACAAAGTATAACATTTTTTTCCATTAGCTATAATAAGAGAACCCTTACTGAGCTTCCATTGCCCTATGTGAAATCTACTTTCATAGTTTTTATCATCTAATCTTCCAATTGAAATTAAATTCACTCTTAAGTCAACCACATGCCTCACATCCATAAGCACCAACTTGCAACCAAGGTTGGTCTTTAAATAGATATCACCCATGCCAATGATGTCTGCTGTGCCATAGTTGCCTATCTTGACAACACTATAATTTCCAGACCTGTATGTAGCAAAAAGCTTCCTTCGTGATGTAGCATGATAAGAAGTACCTGTGTCAATCACCCTCTCAAGATTCTAACACACACAAGAAAAAATATCATCAAAAGGAGACAAAATCAAATAATCACCACAATGCACTGTAGCTATGATATTTTCCTTTTTTTATCTTGAGCTTGAGGATGTTCCTCGGGCTGGCGGCCAGGAGGAGTTGCTCGGGGATGGGATATTATCTTTTGGCTCTGTAGACTCCACTTTTTTTTTCTTTTTTATCTTGAGCTTGAGGACGTTCCTCGGCGGCCAAGAGGAGGAGCTGCTCGGGGATGGGGGAGGACCAGCGGCCCCAGCGTGGAGATGTTGACCTTCAGGGCGTTGCCGGCGACCGCCATGAGTTCCTTGGACAGGGCGATGCCCACCTTGCCCTTCGCGTCCTCCTCCTGCGTGACGCAAGAGTAGCTGTAGTCGTCGCCGCCTTGGTGGGTGCGCATGGTGTGCACCGTCGGTTTGAGCGGCGGTTGGAGAGGAGGATAGCGGCGTCGCCCATGCGATTATTTATTTTACTTTAAAATAATAAAATCTAAATATAAGGGTCCGCCATCACGTCGATGTTCCTGAACAGCTCGTCGGCGGTGCTGAAAAATGACGGTTGCCCATGCGATTATTTATTTTACTTTAAAATAATAAAATCTAAATATAAGGGTCCGCCATCACGCCGATGTTCCTGAACAGCTCGTCGGCGGCGCTGAAAAATGACGGTTTCCGCCTCCTCCCTCGCGGTGGCGTGGCTCGTGTCGATCGGGCTGCACAGTAAGGATCTGGGGAATTTGAAGTATTTGCTGGAGCGATGATCTCGAACATTGTATCATCAAGCCCTTGGTAGATTGTGAACAAAGCCTTTTTCTCCTTCTTCCTTCTTTCTTTGAGTTGTTTTCTTCCTTCTGCATTCATTGCTCCTTCTTTTGCTGGACTTGGTTCAGCAAATTCATCTTCTACAAACTCTTGGGAGCCTAAAAGAACCTTCATTTGGATGCATCATATATCATAGTTTTCTTTTGTCAATCTGGGGATTTGGAGTTTGATGGCACTTGAGGAAGAGGTCATGGCTTAACCTATGCTCTGATACCAAATGTTGATGTTGATAGGAAGAGGGGATGGAGATATCAAACAGAGGAAGAGTAGGACAAGCTTCAATCTTCTATATTTCTCTCAAGAAAAATTCTTTACAAATTTCAAAAACTCTCTTACACTCATGACCCAACATATGGGGTTTATATAGTCCCCAAAGATATATTATATTAATTGTATTCAAGATGTATCATTCTCTTTCAAGAAATCCTTTCAAGAACCAATAACCAATTTGACTTATCCTTTTATAGACTTTTAATCCATTTTTTCTTGAAGATGTAATAAATCTCTCTCTTGATGCAATCAACTTCTTTTGATAAAATAAACCTTTTTATGATACTTGAACAAGTTTAATTCCAACAGTTTCCGCCTCCTCCCTTGCCGTGGTGCAGGAGTAGCTGCAGTCGTCGCCGCCTTGGTGGGTGCGCATGGTGTGCACCATCGGTCTGAGCGGCGGTTGGAGAGGAGGATGGCGGCGTCGCCCATGCGATTATTTATTTTACTTTAAAATAATAAAATCTAAATATAAGGGTCCGCCATCACGCCGATGTTCCTGAACAGCTCGTCGGCGGCGCTGAAAAATGACGGTTTCCGCCTCCTCCCTCGCGGTGGCGTGGCTCGTGTCGATCGGGCTGCACAGTAAGGATCTGGGGAAGAACGAGGAGTCCCCGATCCCGCAGCATCTTCCGCTGGAAAGCCACGGTCTCGTCGGTGAACGTCCTGGCGCTCCGGAACTGATCCATGATCGTGCTGCGAGTGGCCATGCGAACCTGGCTCGGCTTGTAGCAGGAGAAGTCCACCAAATAGACCGAGCGGGGGCGGCTCATGGCGACGAGGAGGGTGGAACCGGTGACAACCCGTGGCTAGGTTGGAAGCTCACGGAGGTCGGCTAGCGTCAGCGTCGGCAGGCGAGGAAAGAGTAGGAGAAGCCGTGGACCAAGGCAGAGATAAAGAGCATTAGAGATGGCACGACGGTAGAGGAGCTTCACGTAGTTCGGCTTCACTACTAGCTTTACAAGGTTAGAGAACCTGCGGTCAACAGAAGGCGAAACCTTCTCAGCCATGGCTGCTAACACATAAAGACTTCAAACTAGAAACCAGTGGCAGAAAACTTCCGGACAAATGTATAGAAAGAGAGATGGCACTGAGCACTGTTTAGAGGATACGTATTTGTAGAGGAGGAAGAAATGAGTCGGGGAATAGTTGCATGCATTTGCTGCATATGAGAGATTGCTAGCCAGCCATGCTCTCTAAAACAATGATTTCCCAGCTCCATGTCGTAGCTTTAGCATTAAATGTGACTCACAATCTTTATTTCTTAGTGATGAGAAGAGTGGTGATCATCTTTAGTATGTTCTATGTCATCTTCTGTGTCTTCTGGTACTTAGGAAAGCCCAGTTAATGTATCTAACTCTCTGCTAACGCACAGTCTTCAAGTAGGATCCTTTTATCTCGTCATAACTGGCATAAGCTGTGAAAGGTGATGTTCCTTAGCATTTCCAGTAAACAGTAGATTTCAGACAAGTTCATACTTGGCGATTTATGGGTATTAGAGAGATCGTGATGGAATGGACTGAGCAGACGAGTGTTCTTCCAGGAAAGCATGCCTCATTGAGCTTTAGAAATAGCAAGAGCACATGATGCTGTAAGATCACTAGCAACTACATATCACTGTGAACCCTTCGAAGGAGAGCATCGGGAGAGTGAAGTAGAGATTGTGGATGACAAACCCTAGCAGAAAACACAGGAGGAGTAAATGACTTCTCCATCTTCGTTCAGGCGATGCAAAATCACACGACACACGAAGGTGATTCCACGAGGGCTCACATGCCCAAGTAAATGTTATTGGATGGACATTCAGTGACCAGTAAGTATTGTTTCATGGCGATTAATTGACAAGAAGGATGATCAAGATGAGAAACCCTCTTTGACTTCGAGAAAATTTCTCCCTCGATCGCATCGTTCGACGAGTTCAGATAGAAGTTTCTTTTTACTTTGACTCCTCGATCACACCCCCTCGTGGGTAGACATCTTCCTCAATCCCTAATGCATCATCAATCAAAATATAGATCAAGTTGACGGCCAAAATTATCATTATTGCTTCCAAAACTCTCCTCATCATACTCTAGTTTATCTTTGTTTGTATTGGTCAAATTGACTTTATGATTCTTGTATTCAAATTAGACGATGATTTAGATGAAGATTAGTAGTGAGCTAAATAGATTTAAAGCATCTTTATAATTTTTTTTCTCTTTTAGGATATTTTATATGGGATTTATATTCTAAAGATCAGCTATATCTATAAGGTTAGCCAATTGAGGCTGAGGCTTGGATGTGAGCTTGGGTAATTGAATAAGGGAGGTAAGGTCAGTAATTGGATCGGATTTAAAGCCCGAATCACATCCATCTCAAATAATTTATAGTCGTCTTATAAATCTACTCATCCAGTAAATATCCTCATTGGATCGAAGAGAAAACATAGCTTGGGAGTCAGAAATATTAAGACCCATATGTTTTATATATGTTGGGAGAAGAAATCGTCGACATTCTGACTAATATGGTGTCATCTGGATTCTTATACGTAGGATTATTCAATGTGCCTCTAAGGTAGAAACATCAAGCTCCTAAGGTGCTACATGTACGTAGATCAAGATTGAAAGAGGTTTTCCAACCCGATTAATGTCTAAGTTAATAACCCGAGGTATATGAGTGATAAAAAAAAATAACATCTTTTTATTCTGTTGAAGATGAGCTTTTATACTTGATTGTAAAGAGCTAGAATATTCTATGAAATATTTAGAGGAGAGACAACATTTGACCGCCTCCAATAGTCTCTCTTTGGTCTCTTGTCCACGTGGGGAGACAAGTAGAGGGTGACCTCTGTCCTCTCATTTCACCTGGACACCATGTGATGATTTTGGATAAGAATTGACTGATAATGTATTATATATATATAATGAGATGAAATGAAAAAGAAAAAAATAACATTATCAAATTTTGGATGACAATATATATTTTTCGAGGCCCTTCGACTTCGAGTACTAATTTGTTTGACTTATAAGAATCTTATCATATAATCATAAAATCTTAGAAACAAATTTCACCTTCATCACTTTGTAAATAATAATAAAAAAAAGTTTCCATTGCTAAGTGTCATCAAAAAGAGTCTTGTAGTCATGAGGCCAATTGGGTCGGACTTGCTATGCAATAAAATAATTTTAAGAAAAAATAAGAACGAAAAACATATTATCTTCTTTCACTCGTTTTCTATATAAAATATAAAAAATATTAGATAAATTCCTAAAACAAGTCTCTCGTTTTAAGAAATTCTTGAAGAATATCCTCATTCTACAAATTATCATAAAGAACTCCTTTTTTTTCTAAGATATAATTTTATTCTGTCTCTATCGCACCAACCATCGTCTCCTCCACCCCATTGTCTTCATCTTCATACTCTCTCTTCGATCGCTATGAACATGAGGATCGAGAAAGAAAGTTCTGACGTCCTTTCATGAATGACACCACTGCATCAGGATGGGATTCGGCATGTCGTCGGAGAGTGACGGGAGGGTGAGGATGGCCGTGCAAGTTAATAGGATGGATGCGACCAAAGGGGACGAGGGTGGTGAGAAACAATTTTGAAAAACGAGAAGGCTCCGTAAAGATCTATCAAAACTAAATGTCTTTTTCAAGAATTTACCCAAAAGTAATTAATATTGTATCATCGAGCCGCGTTTCCAATGTTAACTAACACACGCGTCCGTCACCGAGTCAAACAAACGCGTGAGAAGAAATAAAAAATAATAATAATAACAAGGAAGAAAAATTCCAGTAAAATCCCGAAGCCGCGTCGCCGACTACTTTTCTTCGGGCCCACCATCTTGCTTTCGGTCTTCCTGGGTCCCACCCGCTCTCACCAATCCCAACACGGAAAGGCAGTTGGGCCACAGGTAGCCGGGTCCCCTCGGTGTTCGCTCGAGTCACGCCACGTGCCCGTCAAAACAAGACGTCACTCGTCCACTTTAATTACCAGTCAAAATTGCATTACGTGTTACATAATTTAAATGTTTATTTTTGTAACGAGAGTTAAATATTGAGAACAATATCAATTAACCATATATCGATTATTATTTACGAATATATGTGTAATATTAAAGAAAGCTAGCTTATATTACTAATATTGCACCCCAAAAACAGTACTATTTGACCGATCATTTTCAACAGTCAAATCTCATCAGCTACCACCTCCTCTCCATCCCAGGCTTACAAGAGAGGCTCTCTGGGTTTGTCTTCCACCTTCATCACACGGACACAGAGGGTCTTTCTTCCTTGCTTCCCCACCCCACTTCTTGCCTGCTTCTACACTCTCCTGATCGCCTTAAAGCCAGTGGCGAAGCTATCATGGATTGCTTGCCAGCCGAGCAGATATCTGAGTTCCAAGAGGCCTTCTGCCTCTTTGATAAAGATGGAGATGGTTTGTTCTTCTTCTTCTCTTCCTCCTCTCCACATTTCCAGATATATTATATATATATATTTTGTTTGGTTCTGTTTTCTTGCCTCTCAGCTATTCCTGTTTGATCTTTTGTCCTCTTTCTTAGAAAAGTTCATGTTATCATGGATTGCTTCAAGTGAACTTTTGTTGAAGTGGCTAATGTATAGTTGTATAGTTCTATGTCAAAATAAAATGATGAATATTCAACTGAGAAGTAAATTTCTTAGGAAGTAAAAGTACCTCTCTCGCTAACTTGCTGTTAATGATAGGCTGCATCACACTGCAAGAACTTGCCACTGTCATCCGATCGCTGGGTCAGGACCCGAGTGAAGACGAGCTGAAATGCATGATCAAGGAGGTTGACATCAATGGCAATGGCACCATAGAATTTACGGAGTTCCTGAATTTAATGGCCAGAAAAACGAAGGTATGATACAAGCATCCAATCTTACAAGTATACGTAACCTAATTTTATGACCTTTATCAATTCAGGAACGACATTTGATTTTGGTGGTGCAGGAGACGGATACCGAGGAGGAACTAAGGGAAGCCTTCAAAGTGTTTGACAAAGACCAAAATGGATTCATATCGGCCGGCGAGGTAAGTGTTGGATATTGACAGAGACTTGTGCTTGGTTTTTGAACAGCATGAAGGTTTCACGTTATGATCCTCTCTCCTTATATTATTTCTACCTTAATCCACTACAAAGAACACAAACATGTTTAACTTATGCTCCAAATTTTAGATCTCGGTTGTGAAATGGACCTTTAATTTGGTGGCATGCAGCTGAGGAATGTGATGATGAATCTCGGGGAGAAAATGACAGATGAAGAGGTTCTCCAAATGATCCAGGAAGCCGATACCGATGGCGATGGCCAGGTGAACTTTGAGGAGTTCTCGCGGATGATGACGGCGGCTTGAACTCCATCTCTCTGCAACATCAATGTTTTTTATTCCTATGCAAAATCTTTATTTGTTTATTTTCCATACGATATTGCCAATCTTCTTATAATATGTTACCTCAACTGCTTTGTCTCTATGTTATAGATCTATAATTTTAATATACAACACTGAAAGATTAGTACCACCATGTATTTGTTTACAGCTTATGGTTTATAATTATAACAAGAGACTGATGAAGAAAGGCAAAATGCTTTGGTGTTCATGTGAAAGCTCATGCTTGGGTTTACATCCAGCAGGAATGTAACATATTTAGAATTGATCCATTGCATGAATGCTTTTGCTACAACTAGAAACTAGTAAACAAAGTTCCCAATTTGATGGTGCCTATCAAACCATAGTGTAATTTTGCGAAATGTTATGAAGAATAGTTTCTACAAGTCATATGAGGTGGTACATAAGTGACAAAAAAAAACATAGTTTGGAAAATGTATAAAGCTTAGGCTCATAAAATTGAAGCCTTTTGCATCATCATCCATCCCATTAACCTTACTATGCAAATAAAGCTTAGGCTCATAAAATTGAAGCCTTTGGAATCATAAATCAGACATCAACCTTCTCAATTGTTGATATAAAACTAATGCTGAATGAATATTTGGCTCACATCCATCCCATTAACCTTACTATGCATATCAAAAACATCCATCAGATTGTCCATACATAGGGCATGCATTTCCATTTAGTTGCCATTGTACAAGCACAAGAACACTAGCACATGGTACTTCCCACAATCATCTTACCAATGGATATATAGCATTGAGAAAGCTCAACTATCAAAAACATCCCTTGTGTTTGGTAAGTTTTTTCTTCCTTTTTTATCCATATCAATGCACACAACATCCTTTCATCCACATTATCTGCACAGATAGACTTTGAAAAGAACTAGTGATAAGGGACAGTACTACTGTTCTGATACTATCCTCTGTAGAAATTTAAGGAGAAATGGTTAGCAAGAACACCACAAATTTTAACAGGAAATGCTGATGCGGTGGACAACAGTATGTAAACTGAAATAGCAAGATTACACAGAACAAGCTACTCAAGTAAGGCCTATGTACTTAATCAGACATTCAAGTCTAACTAGTCCTTGACTGCCTATTACAAAGACAACAAAATCCATGATAAACTACTTTACAAAGAAACTACATGAGGAATGCACCCCAGAAACAAAGAGCACAATTTCTGATCTTTGAACCGACAATAGGTGTGCCCATATTTCAGCTTATGAAGTCATCACCAGCATGCTCCTGTTTCATAATAGCAGAATTTATCAAGTTAGTGGATGCTGCACCACTCGAATAATGGAGAGTGCAAACGATAGGAACTACTACTACCAAGGACTCTGGTTCTACCTTGATGAGACTGGCAAGTTCATCTGCCTCCTGCACACCATCGGCTGCACCCGTTGATGACATGTTTCACCAACCCAACTAGAACTTGTTTGACAAACTCAGGATTAAGCCTTGAGGGAACTACCTGATGGTATATCGACACATGATAAAGAGAGAAGCTGATTGAGCTGAACACAGACGGACATTCTGGTGACACTAAAAATTTGACAAACAACTACGACCTACATGCTCAGAGATAAGCTAACAGCAGAGTGTAAATCATCAGAAGCAGTCCTCCCCCCAACTTGCTCTTTCAAAAAACCAGGAAGCGGGAAGAGGAACTTCGATGAACTAGTGAAGCACTAAGTCTGATATTAGTTGAAGAACAACATCAAAGAGGAAAAATAAGAAAGCTTGATTCAAGATGGTGAACAAAAAGCAAAACATTATCGGTTAATGAAGATTGTATGATGAAAGATGCAGATAACCTGTAGACATGCTCTAGGGCTCTACTGTATGAGTGGTCATGATCATGCAACTTTTTACTAAATCTACAGAATCTACTAGGCACCTACAGGGATACCATTCTGAACATGGAACTTATAATTTGAATACAAACAATAAGTACCTAGAACTAGTTGACTCTTAAGGGAGAAATGGAAAGGGGGTGTCAGCTAACTCCAAATTTGAAGACTAATCCATCAAGAACCAACAAACTGTTTGGCATACTTGGTGCATTATTAGCTTCACGAGGTACCTACTACTGAAGTCTCCATCATCTTACACCTTCCAAGCCTTTGCAAATTCCTTCCTTCACAGACACTTCCATTTCTCCGAACAAGCTAACCCCTCACCCATCAAGGGCAAAGAATGGGGCATCCCTGTAAGTTCTCATGATTCCAAGTAGTGATTCAGTACTGGCTATACAGAGCTAAAGCCTAAAACCAACGGAAATACAACTATGTACAGAACCCAAATGCTCCAGTCCCATCAGTCATCAGCAATATCCAAGTGGAGAATCCGTCTCAAATTCTCAGTGGCGGTGGCAGTGGCGGTGTAGGGAAGAGTATCTTTGGCAGAAGAGGTTGACTCCCTGGTGGGAGAAGATGGGGCTGACTTCGATATAGATCGGAGAAGATGGGGCTGGCTCCGTTTCTGGCGAAGGGAAAATCTAGGAATTGGCAAAGAACTCGGGGCTGGTGAGTTCGAGTAGGCAGGCCCTGCCCATAGCTCAGAGTAGGAGCAATCACCATTAAAGGTAGCTCCTTTAGGAGAAGGTGGAGGGTTTATAGGAATGGGCTTGCTCCTCCTACTTCGTTTAGGTGGCTCCGAGTAGAAGCAAGGAGATTTGGGTGCGGGATGGCTGTTGAATGAAGAAACTCTCGAAGGAGGTGAGCATAGAATATCAGTGCCGGATTCAAAGGACCGGCAGTTAATCCCTCTGAAGGTTCTCGAGGGAGAAGAGCCGAATCGATCGGACAACTGCGACCTGCTTCCGCCGAAGCATTGATTCCGATGCTGAGAAACCACAACCAATGTCTCCATCTGAGGAGGAAGAAACCTTAGGAAGCAAAGTTGGTCACTTTGTGATCAATCACGGCAGAACCTAACAAAAAAAGAAAGTAGGCAATGAGCACATGCCAGTGGATCCAATCCATTATGAAAGCACTAACTCTGAGTTCGACAAAATCAGAATCTAGGGATCCGAAGCTGCACCTTGCGAGATCAAGCTTCTTGAGGCCACACCACGTCGATCGAAGAGCTTAAACTACAGAAGCAGCACACAAGTGCACCTTTTACCCCGCTTCTCTAACAAATCCCAACGAAACGCACCCTAAAACGGCAGATCGAGCGTCAAGGAAATCAGATGACTAACAAATCGATACGAAAACCAAAGAAACAACCAAAACAACTCACCCACTGACAGAAAGTAAGAAGCACAGCTGAGGAAGACAGGAACCCCGGTGTCCGATCCCACTTGCTACCAGATTCCCATTCCCATGCCTGAGATTTCGAAAAATAAACCCAAATTTTTCGATCGACGACGGGACAGAATAGACCAGATGAGGGTTTTAGGGAACAATCAGGAAAGATCGACAAGGGATGAGGCTAACGAGGCGTCGCCACCTTCGGATCTGAAATGGGACTCTGAGTTGGATTTAAATCCTCGGAGGAGTGAGCCACGCATCCGAAAAAAGCACGAAACCAGCACGTGCATAAAAGTCGTATGCGGGAAGGTTCAGGCCGTTAACGAGAAACGGAGGGACGGATCAGTGGGCCGCAGAGAAACGTTTCTAGAAGCGGCGCGAAACGAAGACTAAGAAACGCTCACGTACTTGGATTTATTTACAAGGATTTGCCACTCTCGATGTCTATCCTTCGACCGTGATAAGTGGAATCAATAATTCATACCCGCAGGTGGGCCCAACGAAAGGACAAATGACGAACGCTATTTCAGGTGGGCCCCACCTGTCGATGACGGTCTCCTTTGAGGTTACAAGAAGATTTTTACTATCATAATTTTTTTAAAGGAGAAATATAAATGAGAAAATAAATAATTTCCCACACTCCACAAAATTATAATCTATGTTACAAAATGGAGGAACATACTTGTTAATAGGAGAAAAAAAAGAGAGAAAATTATGTGCCTTTGACAGCATTTGCGATAACTATGCAATCATGACTTCTTTTGGAAAAGGTTTAAGAAAAATCTTAAAGTATTCACAAAAATAAAGATTACTTTATCAACAAAGATGAAAGATGATTCTTTCTTATAATTGCTCCAAGGCACCTTTAAAAAAAAGAAAGAAATACTGTACATGTTTCTCACAGATATACGTATTTTGCAGCAACAACAGTGCAGAATAGTTTCATGCCTGCTTATGATCCAAGAGTTTGATTAAATAAAGATAATGAGCCAACCAAATGTTGCAAGAACACACTTTTCTATGTCGCTCACAGATATGTCAAGCAAGAGTTTTATTAGTAGATTGAACCTGCAATATCACATTTTCAAACAACAACAACAACAATCTTCCAACAAAGGGAAGAAATACCATAGATGTGGACGGTAGGTTTTCATTGATACATTGGAATGTTGGTTAAACAACCTGTTTGCTCTTATGACTCTTCAACAAGGTGTACAACACAAGCAAAATTTCAAATGCTGGTTCAACTCCAGAACATTAGCACAGCACAGGAGATTAACAGACAGCCAGGTCCTCGTCGTCCCAAAAGCTTCTTCATTATGTACAGATCCAACTCCAGATAAGTAGCACCAATGTGTCGGCATCTGTTCGACACACACACATATTTGTATAAAGAAATATAAGCCGATTAGATGGCGATGGAGGAACAACTTGTAGATAGATTGGACATACCACTGCTGGGCTTTCCTAAACTCTGTTAGGACCGGATATATGTTTTCGAAGGCAGTGTACGTCTCTTCTCTCACCTGAGAATGAGTTCCAGTATAATATATTAGCTGGAGGAAGCTTTTACAAAGTGCCATTCAAAGCATTACCTTAGCTCCTGTTATAACGATTTTCCCCGAGACAAATATGAGGAGCACAATCTTCGGCTGCTTCATCCGGTAGATCAGACCAGGGAAGAGCTCTGGCTCATACTGTTAGAGGCAACCAGCAATTAACAATGTTCAAGATATTGCAGCAGAAAAAGTTCCAAGGTTATAACACAAGTAACAAGAGGAGGGAACTGTGTGGTGTAGCAATTCTGTAGGTAATATGTTTTGTCGGTCCAGATAGATCACCGTAATTGAAAAGATAGGAAGAGTGATTTAAGCGAACATAACAATGAAAATTGGCTCTACATATTTGCAGCACAGCTGCATCAACAAGAGCCAGTTGTGCTTAATATTAAGTGAGTTTCCTAATGTTTACTAGTGTCACAAATTATGTGAGAATATCAAATATCGAGGAAAAAGAAGAAAAATGAAACACAGATAACAAAATAGTGCACAGCTGCAAATCACTACAAACAACAATAAAGCTCACATATGGAAATCATTAACATACACTGCAAAAGGCACCATGAGAGTATGCAAGGCCCTCCAGTCTTATCGGAAATTTGACATCGCATGAACCGACAATATTCTGGATCTTGAAATCCTAAGACAGCACATTAGAGTGTTAGACTAATTAAAACAAAATATATATGCAACAAAAAGGGTAGCAAAAGAGACCAGCAATTCGAGAGCAATTACCTTAAATTTGGCTGGAAATCCAAGCTTCTGAATTATTCGAGCATACTGAAAAACCAACAATATCAAGTCAAAGATAAGGACTCCTAGGTGCAGCCATCACTACATATGCTCATACAACAATCAATCTTATTCCTCTGTTACCAATGGAGAATTAAGATCAAAAGCATTTATGATTAAATACATTCACTATTAAGTCATCAGACCTTCCTTGCTGCAAGTTTGGATTGATGCTCACTCTTTGCTCCAGTACATACCTGACATATGGATCTAGAAAGTAAGCAAAAAAACCATAACTTATGCAAGTGTTATGGAGTTTAGACATTGGATATTGCAGGTAACACAAATTTACATAATGTCAGATAAGGCTTACAAGTCAGTAATGACAAACAATTGTTTATTTATTTACAAGTCCAATACAACAGAAAGCATGCTGCTGTACTCCTTAGAAAGACTCTGTAAAAAACATTCACAAGCCACTAAAATACTGTCTCAAAACAAAGTTACCACTAACATTCATACAATATCTAATTTGAAATCCATAATTCACAAGAAAAGGGGCCATCAACTCATCAAACAATTTGAGAATGCAAAATAGTCAATAGGGAAGCTGAAAAGTCCAAGAAGTATGAGAAACAATATAGCTCACATTCTCTACTACTCTCAAAATCAAATTACTCCAGATTCATTAACCTCTCATTCATTCTCAACCAAATTCTATCACATCAGATGCCTTAACCTGCCATTTTCAAAGTAGATACAAAGATAGAAAGGCTAAGTTTCATCAGTCAAAAAATTAAATAGACTCTCTTAGTCCTGCTTAACTCAGACAAGCTCTTCATCATCCTTTTAGTTTTTGAATTATGGACTTGATGTCTGGAACATAAAAGGCACAAAAGAGAGTCACAGTGGATTAAATTTATCACAGTATTAACTGCCTAAAAGGATTAGTTGTTGCTTGCATATTGTATATACATATGAAACCTTCCAACAAACCATAAGAAGGAAAAAGAATTACCATTTTTCCTGATGCAAATATCAATGCAGTAGTTTTTGGCTCTCGTATCCGCATAATAACTGCAGCAAAACGCTGCACCAAAGAACAGGAATAACAGATCAGCCAAAACACGTTAATCTACTATACTTAAAATTAAACGTTGGCTTAGTGGAGCATAAGGCCATAACATAATATCTAATATACTCATCCCTGCATTTTAGTCTTTCCCCAGTAATAGGGATCAGCTCTAGAGCTTAGAGATTGAGAAAGCTCCATGAGTACATCTGGAAGACTCTACACAACTAGCTTCCAACCTCACATCAACAGCTAAAGTAGATATTAACTTCCTATGTTTGAGCAAAAGTGAGAAAATTTAAAACTATCTTAGACATGAGAAGGTATAACGAAGGGTAAAGAATGGTCTTTCATCTAGGGAACAATGTTATCCCAAACCATAGACATAAAAGAGATCTTATCTGTGACCATCACAGATAAGTAATATAATTGTATGTATACCAGGTTCTATGCAAAACATGATTGAAGCACCATGGTCATCTCAGTATATTACATATGGACTTTTGTGTATCTTGCTTACACTTCAAGTAGGTCCTTATCCCGACAGGCCTTAATTAAGTTCTTAGAGAACAAAATACAGATTTGCAACTAATGATCATACCTTTAGATCATAAATAAAAAGAATAAAGATGGATGAGCAGCCATATCAGTGCAGAACACACATTCTGGAAGAGGGTCAATAAAAGCCCTTGCATCATACAGGATCTCAACATCTAAAAGTATCTCATACCTTCGGGTTATACTCAGCATTACGAGCTTGCAAAGCAATTGCTTTAAGATCCAACTTGCAGTCCAAATTAACAGTTGAAACAATATTCCTGGAACATTCAATTGCGATGTGTTAAAACAGTGGAACTGCCAGAAAGGTTTCAGGAAGCAACAGACATATATTATGGTCGGTTCACATATTCAGCAATCTCTACCTGACATATAGATTCTACCTGTTGACTTCAATAGAAGCTCAATCTGACATTCAGAATACCTTAGTGCTAAGTTTTATCAACAATTTAAAAACTTGATCAAGGTGAGAATCCTAAGAAAGCTTTTCTTTCTGCTTCTTTTCACACATTTAAAAATCTAAAGTGCCAATGTATAATACTATCATAGATAGAAACGTCCAAACTAATCAACAGGTAAAACAATTTGCCCCTTCTCATGTGGGTGTCACAAAGCTAGGGCTGAACAAAAGCCAAACCAGATAACAATATTGAGTGCTCAAGGGATAATTGATCTTAGTTTTAGCTCTCTGGCTTCTATACCACTTGAACAACCCAAAAAGGAACTATTATAGCTGATTCAAGCTCAGACATATTCTTGCAAGCTGGGCCTTCTAGTTCATTAAGCCAAACCTCATATGAAGCTTGATTCATTTCATTTAGTTATTTAAGAAAAAAAATCAAAGCCATTTGCTACAATCTTTCCCCACAAAAACATGCAAGCTGCTGGTATTGATTCATCAGAAAAGTCGCATGACAGAAGCATCATAATTTTTATAATTCTGTATCATGGTCTGAAAAAGATCACACATATTGATGGTGAAATAAGAAAGCATAAATACATTAGAAATTATAACCAAAACAAGAATAAAATTAACGATTAGAGAAAGCTAATCTCAAAGTAAAATGCAATAATCCTTTGAACTTCTTATGAATTCACTTCATCAATAGAAAAAAGGAAGTGTTTTGAACTTTTGATACTATAATAAACAACTTCCATGCAACACACAGTCCTTTCTTATCTCCACATGGTTTAAGCAGATGTTCCATCTGAGAGCCGCCAGCCTAAGTTCTGGAGCAGATAGTTCTAATCAATTAATGGCATGGAACCTCACAGTTTAAAAAAATGTTCAAAGACGCTATGAAAGTCTTGCAAACAAGGCCACAAGACATGAATAAAGGTAACAATGTGTCGTTTTAGCTTTCCAAACATCACTCAAGCACAAAGCTCAAAGGCTTGATATGCATAAGCCATGGTGCACAGTACTATACACAATCATCAGCACCTGAATTACAGATTGTTTCAACAGACCGTGAAAAAACCAAAGCACAGCTCCAGTGTTACCAAATTGTGAATAGTCTATTCTTAATTAAGAGGAAGAAGAGTGAAATTAAATGGTTCGCCTCCAAACGGACTCAAGGAGGCGTCGGAGTTCATTAGACTCAGACAGTCTCTAGCATGTAAGTTCCATAAGAACTACTTCATTAAAATGCAATACGATGAAGAGAAACTTACTGAAGCGTGGGAACAATGCCAGAAGGATGCTTAGAGAGATCGACGGGTTGGCTCTCATCCATGCCCTGATCTGCCATGCTCCACTTACCAAATCCTCCTGAAGAATCAAACAAAACAAAAATTTTCCTCTTCAACCCAACTCAATCCCTTCAAAACAGCCATCTTTGTAATCAAATCTCCTCAAACAACCTGACTTGCCCTGTGAACCAGCGATCTTAAAGCTTTTTATGTACTGAAACACAGGAATCCCCAAATTCTTCCAAGTCGAACAGCAGCAATCTGATCAGAGGAAGACAAAGACAGCAAGATCAGCATCAACAATTTATCCATCGAGTCTTTTCAGGCGACCGGAAGTAGACGACATGAGCCAACCGGAGCAAGAACGAACAAAAACAAGAGATCTTACTATCTGACCTAACTCTTCGTCAAATGAACCAAAATACCTCTGCAAATTCGAGGCTGTCCCTGGCGATTGGAGGTCGGAGATGCGAGGTACTTCGGCGGGAAGTAGTGGGAACGTAGATATATAGGTGAAAAATCCAAAAAATATTGGGCCTTTTATAGGGAGAGGAACGGATCGGGGATAAATAGGAGAGAAGGAGAGGAGAAGCGAACGAGGCAAGGCGAGACGAATGGAAGCATTCCATCGACGGGATCATATCTAGGGCTTGCCTTTTTACATATAGGCCCCTCAAAGTTCTTCTTTTCTAAGTTTTAGCATGTGGGTCCCACAACAAGTTGAAATATATATGAATAAGTGAATCAGTTCGCAAAGAATTAAGATAATCAAATGATTAATAATACGCTTTAGCTCTTATTCCTATTTCTTTTGTCCTCCGTCCAAGCCGCAGTCCAGCATGCGGGTGGCACGTGCAAGGCCCAAGAGAGTTGGATCCGAGCCTGAGGGGCATCATCGTAGGGCGAAGATCTCACCATCATCATTAATCACTCATCGGCCACCAAATCCTTGTTCACGCCACGGGGAAAGAAACCCTAGCCGGAGAAATCCATGGCGATCGCGAGAACCGGGGTCTTCGTCGACGATTATTTGGAGTGTAAGGGATCTGACTCTCTCTTAGGTGATCTTGTCGATGCATCACTTTGCTTGTCTTCTTGAAATCATTCCTTGTTGGGTTTTCCTTTTTCTGTTTGTTTTCTTGAATCAAGATTCCAGCACGCTGGCGGTGGAGCTTCAGAGGCTACTCTCCACCATGAGAGAACTCGACGAAAGAGCTCATGGTATGTGCTTAGTCCTCCCGGATTTCCGATGTTCATCGTGCGTAGATGAAGTGGTTCGTTGGGATTAATCAATCTTAAAATTGAATGTTCATAAAATGAAGGTTAGTCATATCTCATCTGTCCGTGCTGTCATGATGAGCTAAAGGTGGAAATGAATTCTTCATTTATTAATTAGAAAATTATATTCCCCAATTGTGCAATTGTGGACGTGATGGCTTCACTCAATCATATGACATGTTTGATCGACAAGAATTTTGTAGATACATGGACTATAAAATAAAAGTTTAGAATTCGGCTATAGAAACTAATCCATTATGATTATATTGGTAAAACATCACACTAACGAAAATTGCTATAAACATATTTTTCCTTAACCTGTGACAATAATGGTTACCCTTATGCGGTGCACAATGAATTTTTATATGTTTTATTTTATAGGCAGCGGTAATTCTAAGGAAAATTTTGTGTGTAGCTCAGGAGAGGAAAGAACCAAATTGATTTCCCAACAACAAATTGCTTTGTCAAGTTGATGACATGTAAAAGTGGGTGTCGTTAATAGTATCTCTAATCATTCCCCTCAAGATTGTGAAAGTAAAACTGGGGGAAAGCAAAGGTGAACAACTAAATGAAAAAAAGGAGAAGTTTTAAGTGTCAATTTTAGGGATTTCAATGTGGATATTTTGAAGAGTTCTTTTCCTATGAACTTATGCACCAATCTTGGCTTTATTTGATAAGCAATAAAAGATATAGGATCCAAATGAATGCTATGGGATCATAGGTTCACAATTATTTGAACTTTGAGACAAAGAATTGGTTTCTTGGGTCCCAAATGATATGGAAAGATTTGCAATTCTTTCAAGGAAGAGGAAATTATGTGTAGTACAATGTGTGTGTTGGAGTTATCATCTTTCGGAATATGATAATGTAAATACTTTTAAGAATAAGATGGAAAGGGAGGCGACTTGGAACTTTGATGAGGATAATATTAATATTATTTGGACTACGATGACTAATAAGATTAGGAGTTTAACAAAAGCGATTTCTAATATTAATATTATTTGGACTACGATGACTAATAAGATTATGAGCTTAACAAAAGAGATTTTTGTTGAAACTAAAGGTAGAGGTCTAACCCTAAGAGAAAGTTGGTAGTGATGTGAGGAAGTTCAAAAAATAATTTTTACTAAAAGATCATGTTTTCAATATTGACAAAAATTATAAAAAAGAGAAAAAAATTAAATATGTAAAGAATCTTTAAAAAAATGCTAAATAAGCATTTAGTATGACAAGATATAAAACTTATGATAATTTTTGTAATAAATTAAGTACTAAAGATGGTGAAAAAAAAATATTGAATTGTTAAAGTCAGGGAAAGAAAATGTAAGGATTTAGATAATATTAGATGCATTAAAGACGAAGATCAAGGAATACTAGTTAATGATAAAAAGATTAAAATAAAATAAAAAGGAAAAATAAAAAATTATTTTTATAAATTATTTTATCAATATTCAAGATAAGACTTAGATTTAACGATAAATAATAGTGGTAGATTTAATAATCATAGATTTATTCATAAAATTAGGGCTAATAAAGTAAAAGACGCATTAAAGGAGATGAAAATAGCTAAGAGTGTGGGTCCTAATGGCATCCCTATTGAGATCTGAAAAAATTTAGGGGATAAGGGAGTAGCTTGGTTAACTAACTTAATAAAATCATAAGCAAGGTTTGTCATACCATAGTTATCGCTTGGCAGGGCGGTATGTACCTGTCCGATAGGGGATCAGTGCATGTGGTTCATATCGATTTTTGATATGCCCCACCGTATCGTGTGTCAGTACATCGGTACGATTTGATATGTACCATACCAATGGCCGATCGATATATTGATACAAATCGGTAAGACAAACCATGATCATGAGATTTGGAATGATGCTGATGAACGGAGAAAGAGTTTTTTAGTGCTAATTTATAAAAATAAGGATGACATACAAAATTATTCAAATCATAGAGGAATTAAAATCATGAGTCATACTATGAAACTTTGGGAAAGAGTTATCGAAAGTGTGATAAGACTTGAAATAAATATCCTTGAAAATCAATTTGGTTTTATGTCTAGAAGATCAATCATAGAAGTTATTTATTTATTAAGACAATTAATGAAAAAGTATAGGGAGAAAAAAAAAAGATTTACATATGGTTTTTATTAACTTAGAGAAAGCCTATGATTGGGTTCCTAAAGATTTATTATGGTGGGTTTTAGAAAAGAAAAATGTATTTACTAATTATATTGATCTTATTAAAGATACATATGATGATGTAGCTACCAATGTTAGAACTATAATGAGCATGCGTAATGTATTTTCTATTAGTATAGGATTGCACTAAGGATCTACATTAAGTCTATCTTTTCACATTGATAATGGATGAACTTACTAGTCAGTTACATGATAGACCTCCCTAGTGTATGTTATTTGTTGATAATATTATTTTAGTTGATGAGAGTCTAAGTGGAATTAAATATAAACTTGAGCTATTGAGGCAAGCCTTATAAACTAAAGGGTTTAGATTAAGTAAGACTAAAACTAAATATATAAAATGTAATTTTAATGATTCTAGAAATAGATAAGAGAATATAATTAAATTGGATGGACAAGAAATCCCTCAAAGTAAAATCTTTAGGAATCTTGGATCAATTATTCAATAAAATGAAGAGATCGATGAAAATATTATTCATAGAGTAAAAATATGATGGTTAAAATGATGAGGGGCGTCAGGAGTCTTGTGTGATTATAGGATACCTTTGAGATTTAAAAAAAAAATTATAAGATAGTTGTGAGACCAATAATGCTTTATGGATCTGAGTGTTGGGCAGTTAGGAAAAACATATACAAAAAGTTTATTGTCGGGATGAGAATGTTAAGATGAATGTGTGAAATTACTAAGAAAGATAGGAAAAGAAATACTTTTATTAGTGAATAACTAGGTATCGCTTCGATAGAGGATAAGATGAAAGAAAATCGTTTAAGATGATATGACATGTGTTGAGGAGATTGCATCGATGAAAATATTATTCATAGAGTAAAAATATGATGGTTAAAATGATGAGGGGCGTCAGGAGTCTTGTGTGATTATAGGATACCTTTGAGATTTAAAAAAAAAATTATAAGATAGTTGTGAGACCAATAATGCTTTATGGATCTGAGTGTTGGGCAGTTAGGAAAAACATATACAAAAAGTTTATTGTCGGGATGAGAATGTTAAGATGAATGTGTGAAATTACTAAGAAAGATAGGAAAAGAAATACTTTTATTCATGAATAACTAGGTATCGCTTCGATAGAGGATAAGATGAAAGAAAATCGTTTAAGATGATATGACATGTGTTGAGGAGATTGCAAAATGCAGTAGTCAGAAGACGTGAAATAATTAATGTTAGTGATACGATGAAAGATAAAGGAAGACCTGAAAATACTTTAATAGAAACTATAACTAAAGATTTAAATACTCTGAATTTAACTAAGTATATAACTCTTTACAAATCTTAATGGTGGAGAAAGATTCACATAGTTGACCCTAAATAGTTGGGACTTACTCTGTTGTTGTTGTACAATGTGTGCTGGAGTACACCACATCTTTTCTTGTTTTGGTGGTTAGTAGCTACAGAAAATAGGTCTCTTCAGCTGCTAGTAAAGAATGATTGGAGAATGAATGAGCAATCCAACGTTCATGATTGGAGTGTGCAGGTAGGAAAGAATGTACTTGTGAAAACGATTGGAATTTATGAATGAGCAATCCAGTGTTGATGCAGCATGGCTGAAATATCAGCTTCTACTAACATGGTTACATGGTAGAATTTCAGCTTAGCAATATTGATGCAAATATTTAGATGGGATTTATGGAACTTCTAAGGTCTCCTTATATTGTTTTTGATGTGAACATTTTCATAAGTGAGAATTGATATCCTAAGATGACTTTATTAGCATGAAAAATGCAAATTGATAAGAAGAATGTATTAGTTCATAAATTAACATGAATTATGGTAGCTATAGTACCATCAACCAACTTTATATGAAAGTTCTTTCTAGTTAGTACTATTTGTACAGGCTTCCAGTAATAAGCTGACTTAAATTAGCATGTTTTTCTGTAATGATATATATGTGCATGTTTGCACACGTGCAGATACAAACACGTTCTATAGGGTAGTATAATGTGTAGACTACATAATAACAGTTTTCCTACTGAGTTAATTGTTTGGATTCTTTTGAAAATCTTTAGAGATCACAAGTACTCCAAGAGTCTCCAATGCATAAGCATATTAAAGCACAGTGATGATATCATGATGTCAATGGAGTATATTAAAGAAACACAGGTTGTTAAAAATTAGTTTTATGTGGGGTATAAAAATGTTTTCCTTCTAAAGTTATCCAATGCTTCTTTTTCGTTTCATTCTTTTGGTTCTTAATTTAAATACCTTCAGTAGGTATGCTTCAGACCAATTCTTATGGTGTAACATCAGGTGATCTCTCATCTGCAGTATGTATTTTCACTTCAGTATTTAACAGCATTCCTTGTTTGTTATAATGGACTTACATTATCAGTAGATAATCTTAGATGAACACTAATCCTGGTTTGAAATATCCACTACTGTTGAGCGAGCAATGCTGTTAAATACTACTTTCTAATACCTATTTTGTGCATAATTTCATATTCATTCTGTCAAAGCTGTACTCACCTTGATGTTTTTGTCTTTAGTAAATTTTGTTTCCCCCAACTTTACACAGGTATTATAAACCAGACCAGAGAGCAAACCAGATATTGTGTAGGAATGCCTTCTTACAACCCAAAGAAGGTAAGCCATGATGATGATGAAGCAGAATTTGAGAAGATGAAAAAGGAGATAGAAGCTAGCCAGGAAAATGCCTTGAGCCTATGTACAGAGAAGGTTTTGCTAGCGCAGCAAGCCTATGACCTGGTAATCACCTTTGTGTTGTGTCAAAGTATCTCAGGTGGCTTTTGTTGATAGGATTGGAATAGGAATGACCAAATCCTTTGACATGTTTGGTTGATATACTTTTCTAATTGGAATGACCAACGCCTTTTAGAAGTTTAATTTATTTTGGACTTTGAAACTAAAATCTAGATTAAAGTTGGTTAGAAATTTAGAATAACTAATATAATTTATTAACTTAAATTATTGTCTTATTTTTGTATGTTTACTGCATTAATATTATTTTGTATATATTTTATGTTGTAAAAAATTCATTGCTATCGGTACTTATTTTTATAAGTTCACATTTTTTGTGTATTATGTTAATTACTACTATACTTTGTAAATATATAGTTGTTTATATTATGTCGTTTAATGTATATTATGTTTCTTATATTTGTATTTACTTTTATTATATACTATAGTTTATATGTTTTGAGATTTATATGACTTTTAGGATTTAATAACAATTTGAAAATGCATTATTTTTAGTTGGAAAGAAGGGAGGGTTTTAAAGTGCAAATTATCGATGAAAATATTATTCATAGAGTAAAAATATGATGGTTAAAATGATGAGGGGTGTCAGGAGTCTTGTGTGATTATAGGATACTTTTGAGATTAAAAAAAAAAAATTATAAGATAGTTGTGAGACTAATAATGCTTTATGAATTTGAGTGTTGGGCAGTTAAGAAAAACATATACAAAAAGTTTGTTGTCGGGATGAGAATGTTAAGATGAATGTGTGAAATTACTAAGAAAGATAGGAAAAGAAATACTTTTATTCATGAATAACTAGGTATCGCTTTGATAGAGGATAAGACGAAAGAAAATCGTTTAAGATAATATGACATGTGCTGAGGAGATTGCCAAATGCAGTAGTCAGAAGACGTGAAATAATTAATGTTAGTGATACGATGAGAGATAAAGGAAGACCTGAAAATACTTCAATAGAAACTATAACTAAATATTTAAATACTCTGAATTTAACTAAGTATATAACTCTTTACAAATCTTAATGGTGGAGAAAGATTCACATAGTTGACCCTAAATAGTTGGGACTTACTCTGTTGTTGTTGTACAATGTGTGCTGGAGTACACCACATCTTTTCTTGTTTTGGTGGTTAGTAGCTACAGAAAATAGGTCTCTTCAGCTGCTAGTAAAGAATGATTGGAGAATGAATGAGCAATCCAACGTTCATGATTGGAGTGTGCAGGTAGGAAAGAATGTACTTGTGAAAACGATTGGAATTTATGAATGAGCAATCCAGTGTTGATGCAGCATGGCTGAAATATCAGCTTCTACTAACATGGTTACATGGTAGAATTTCAGCTTAGCAATATTGATGCAAATATTTAGATGGGATTTATGGAACTTCTAAGGTCTCCTTATATTGTTTTTGATGTGAACATTTTCACAAGTGAGAATTGAAATCCTAAGATGACTTTATTAGCATGAAAAATGCAAATTGATGAGAAGAATGTATTAGTTCATAAATTAACATGAATTATGGTAGCTATAGTACCATCAACCAACTTTATATGAAAGTTCTTTCTAGTTAGTACTATTTGTACAGGCTTCCAGTAATAAGCTGACTTAAATTAGCATGTTTTTCTGTAATGATATATATGTGCATGTTTGCACACGTGCAGATACAAACACGTTCTATAGGGTAGTATAATGTGTAGACTACATAATAACAGTTTTCCTACTGAGTTAATTGTTTGGATTCTTTTGAAAATCTTTAGAGATCACAAGTACTCCAAGAGTCTCCAATGCATAAGCATATTAAAGCACAGTGATGATATCATGATGTCAATGGAGTATATTAAAGAAACACAGGTTGTTAAAAATTAGTTTTATGTGAGGTATAAAAATGTTTTCCTTCTAAAGTTATCCAATGCTTCTTTTTCGTTTCATTCTTTTGGTTCTTAATTTAAATACCTTCAGTAGGTATGCTTCAGACCAATTCTTATGGTGTAACATCAGGTGATCTCTCATCTGCAGTAGGTATTTTCACTTCAGTATTTAACAGCATTCCTTGTTTGTTATAATGGACTTACATTATCAGTAGATAATCTTAGATGAACACTAATCCTGGTTTGAAATATCCGCTACTGTTGAGCGAGCAATGCTGTTAAATACTACTTTCTAATACCTATTTTGTGCATAATTTCATATTCATTCTGTCAAAGCTGTACTCACCTTGATGTTTTTGTCTTTAGTAAATTTTGTTTCCCCCAACTTTACACAGGTATTATAAACCAGACCAGAGAGCAAACCAGATATTGTTTAGGAATGCCTTCTTACAACCCAAAGAAGGTAAGCCATGATGATGATGAAGCAGAATTTGAGAAGATGAAAAAGGAGATAGAAGCTAGCCAGGAAAATGCCTTGAGCCTATGTACAGAGAAGGTTTTGCTAGCGCAGCAAGCCTATGACCTGGTAATCACCTTTGTGTTGTGTCAAAGTATCTCAGGTGGCTTTTGTTGATAGGATTGGAATAGGAATGACCAAATCCTTTGACATGTTTGGTTGATATACTTTTCTAATTGGAATGACCAACGCCTTTTAGAAGTTTAATTTATTTTGGACTTTGAAACTAAAATCTAGATTAAAGTTGGTTAGAAATTTAGAATAACTAATATAATTTATTAACTTAAATTATTGTCTTATTTTTGTATGTTTACTGCATTAATATTATTTTGTATATATTTTAATTTGTAAAAAATTCATTGCTATCGGTACTTATTTTTATAAGTTCACATTTTTTGTGTATTATGTTAATTACTACTATACTTTGTAAATATATAGTTGTTTATATTATGTCGTTTAATGTATATTATGTTTCTTATATTTGTATTTACTTTTATTATATGCTATAGTTTATATGTTTTGAGATTTATATGACTTTTAGGATTTAATAACAATTTGAAAATGCATTATTTTTAATTGGAAAGAAGGGAGGGTTTTAAAGTGCAAATTATTTGGATATTATGATCAAGCTGTTTTGGAATTGGAACAAGGTTGTTAAAATTGTAATTGGGGCCATAGGATTGTGCTATCTTATAACCCAGATTAGGCCTAGCGAGTCGGGTTGGTCATTGAAACGGTAAAAAAGGTGGAATCGGCCTGACACGTGAGTCGATTTGGCTTGTCCTTATCGAGCCAATTCAATTTGGTTTATATGAAAAAAAAGCTCGCCTCGAAGTGGAGGCGTTGTGTGATGCTGCAGAGAGATGGAGAGCAAGAGCCCTAGACTTCTTGCGATGAGAGTACTGTTCTTGTCTCCCTTCTCCTACCCTCTCTTCCTTTCTCCTCTCCTTTCTTCTCCTCACGTCTTCTCCCATCTCATCTCCTTTCTTCTCCTTCCCTCTTCCTGTCTCATCTCTTTTCTTTTCCTTCCCTCTTCTCCCATCTCTTCTCCTCTTGCATAATATTCTCTCATCTCCTGCCCTCTTCTCCTTTCATCTCTACTCCCTTCCCTTCTACCGTTCTATTTTTGTACTAATGGCAAAACATATTCCAACTTAGTAGGAAGCATGACTGTATGAGGTTCAAGTATTTTTAGAAAAAATGAAGAACAATATGATTTTCTTCTTTTCTTCTGTTTCTGAAAAGCTACTTATTTTTCTCCTGTGGCACTTCTCTTGTACGATTTAGCATTAAAAATACATATCAATTTGATGGAGAGTAAGTTCAAGTACTGCCTGCATCAGCAGAAGCATAGAAAAGCTTGCCTAGACATATCATGGCTACTGTAATGCATGTTTGTCTAGCTAACTTGTAATAGCTCTAGTGTAAAATGTAGATCTCTCCTTTCCTCTTGTTCATGTACCAGAATGCATGTTTGTTTTTGTGTCCTTATGGTAGTCAATGTGAAAATTACTTCAGTGGATGATTTCTTTATTTATTTTTAATTGGTTTGTAGGATTCTACAATCTGACAATCTGATTTTACCAACCGAGTTTATGGATCCTCTTCCAATCTTTGGTAGGAAAGTGAGTTTGACAACCATGAATTGAAATGAGAATGATATTACCACAATCCAGACATTAATAATGGGAATTAATGATTTCGGTTCCCATTCCTGGTTCACTTTCCTTATTGCTGAAAGAAAAATTAATCAGCTCTTACTAATTCTTACTTGGGTCTGCATATACAGCATAATTTAATCTAGAAAATTTCACCGATGATCTCCCAGAACTTTTAAAAGTGTCAACTGAAAGACTTACCATGACTCAAAAGAAGAGCTTGAGCAGGGACACCAACTTTATAAATTACAGTTATGTTGAAGTGACTCCCTTAGATTTATCCTGATTTGGAAATTGCATAATGAATGTTTTGACAAGCTTTCATATTGGACTGGGATCAATTTTAATTGCTCCATTATAAATATTGATTTTCATTAAATACCAGAATCAGCAAAATAGAATTGATAAATTGCCTTTGGACTTATTTATCATTTGAGAACTTTTGGACCCAGATCCCATAGTGTTCTTGAAGTCCCAGTGTGCTATTCATTTTCTTTTTACATGATTACTGCATATCTGTTTTATTTTTTTATTATCGATGATGTCAACATGATTACACACTTATTCTTGCAATATACTATATTTTGCAAAATGGTGGACTTTTAAGTAAGAGGGACTGTCTTTAACAAAACTATCCTCCTGTTTTTCTTATTGCACACACTATTTTGGTGAAGGAAGGTTTTTATCATGCAGAAGTTTTGCAGCAAAAATTTTAGCAAGATTGATTGGTGCGTAAATCCAGGATAGTTTTTAGCATCTTGATATACTCATCCTTATTATCTTCTAGGTGTTGATGTAATAAGATATACATCTACAAGATCAAGATTATCATCAAGAAGGAAATATTAGGCAGTCTTTATTAATGAGTCCTCTTAATAGTGCACTACTTAGCTAAATTGCATGACTGTTATAGCTGTTGCTTTCATTAGCACTTGTTCTTTAAAGCTACTGAGGAAAAGAGAGTTCCATCATTTACTTATAATTATAAACTTTAGGCTGTTGTCTACCTCACACCTTTCACTATACAAGCTCGTGCAGAGTATTGATATTTCATTGATAGTTCGTAGACCTCTAGGTGAGAGTATCAAATGTTCAGGAAAAGTGTTTCTTTAATGTAGAACACATTATTGGAATGGAGAATAAAACATGCTACTTTATGTTCCTTTGAAAGATTTCATCCTTTATGATGTCTGGCTCATGACATGCATGTCGATGTTCTCAGAGTTCACTTAAATGCATTACTCAATTTGAAATTTCGGTGAAGACTTGTGATCCACATTCCAACAAAATTGGCATGTTGCTTCTTTCCTGTTCTTTCATACTTCCTTTTGGATCAAACTAGATGTAGGTCCTGCTCAACTAAGGTGGGATGACATGCAGATAGAGAGCCATTTGAAACGCCTTGACGAGGACTTGAACCAGTTCATGGAAGACTTAAAGCAAGGTACTTCAATTTTTTAGTTGGCGATCATTGACTTTGGTTCATAGTTGTCTTATTTAATTCTGATGCTAAGTGGTAGTTCTATAACCATGTACGCAGCCTTAGCCTACTGGTTTGGTCCCCTCTGCATCTTGATGAAAGTCTGAATATGGATCCTTGTGGATGTCATGCCCATGTATTTGAACCTAGTTGTTCTTTAGAAGTGGGTGATAGTTCAGACAGATTAAAATAATAGTACTTGAAATCATTTTTCTGCAACTTAAAAGTTATATTCGTCAAATTTTGCTGCAACTTCATATAAAGGTTATGTTCTTGAAATGATTGGGTATCCTTTTTGCTTGATGACAAAATAAGTTTGCTGTTGTATTAACTGTTTAATTTAACTAATATTGCTATCAATATTGAACAGAAGGAAAAATTCCACCTCATGAGCCTGCCATTCTTCCTCCAGTTCCTATAGTTTACAAAGATGAAAAACGCAAGGGAGGTTATACGACACCTCAACCAAGGAAGTTTAGAGAAAGGGATTGGGGCAGAGAGCAGGATATGGATATTGAATTTATGCCTCCTCCAAGCAGTCATAAGAAAAATATTCCAGCATCTGTTGATGTTGATCAGCCTATTGATCCAAATGAGCCAACATATTGTGTCTGCCATCAGGTTTTGTACAACCTATATAAACAATTTACATTATGTACTAACCATAAATACGTACAGAATACTTTTTTAACCAAACCTATACTTTTTGTTCTCCATATTTTCAGGTGTCATTTGGAGATATGATTGCATGTGACAATGAAAATGTAAGTTTCCTGTACTATTATCTGGTTTATTGCTTGCGGATTTTCACATTGAATTGAACATTTGCTTCTATGAGGCATTCTGCAAGTCAAAGTTTGTTTTTAGCTGCATCTTTTATCTGTTCAAGAACTTCCAATCAACTGACAGTAACTGACATAAATAAGTGAGAATAGAAAATTTGTTTTGCTATCATTCTTCTTCTTTCTGTTTTCCTCTACGATTTTCTATTTGAAAATTCTTTTGGGACTGTTTTAACATTAAATCCAGGAACGTAGGTGTTATTTTCCTAAAGCATCAGCTTCAATTTGGAATTCCATTTGTTAGTTTTCATATCTTCATTCTTAACATTTACACTGAGAGTACCTATCATCAGAACTTAATGCTTTTGAATTTTGTTGGATCAAAATCTTCATTTTATATAATATCAAACTAAACTGTAGATGGGACGCAATGGCTTTTTGTTGTTAATTTTTCCTGATCTCTTCCTGGTATTTATCTGTAGTCTATGATAATTTGCCCAACATCTTTATTCCTGGTATGAACTTGTCTTTTTGCTTTTACTATGGTACCGTCAGCTTCTATCATCTACTTTTCATTTGGTTGTTTTCGATCCACAGTGTGAGGGAGGTGAATGGTTCCATTATTCATGCGTTGGACTGACGCCAGAAACAAGGTTCAAAGGGAAATGGTTCTGCCCCACCTGCAGGAATCAACAATGACTTTTTAACCGAGGGTAGAATATATGTAGCTTATGTAGGAGGAGCTTCCCCCTGCCCCCCCTTCCAAAGAACTATTCTCGTTATTTTCTTCTTGTAAAGATTGTAACAAACCGAACCAAATATTTGGTTTGCTAATCCCTTGGGTTTGGATGTACTGTTCGAATTTCATAGATATTGAATTATAATAGAGAAGTATAAATATTATTTGGCAATATATATTATCTTCATTTAGTAATATGATTTATGATATTTATATGTTGCTAAATATGATTTATGGATTTTATTTGTTATAAATATGATAAATGGTTTGTTTATGTTTTTATTTTTGAAATTTAAATATATATATTTAAAAAAATAGTATTTTTTAATGTCTTATGAAAGGTTCGGTTGAGCATGTATAAATATTAATATTTATTTGAAGTATAGTGTAATAAGTATTAGCATATTTGAATATGAGGTTAAGTTATAATAATAAGTATATATATAATAAGTAAAAATGATGGTTGAATTTAAATGACTTTATGTTTTATATGTGAAGGATCATAAATTACGTTAAATGAAGATACAAATCAATGATGGGTTTTGACAAAAAATGTCATTTTTGTCTAATCAAATTAGATTTAATTGAATCTATTGTAATCTTATAATTATATTAGTAAAAAAATAAAATTAAAATAATATTTAATGGGATTTAATTGTGGACCTCAAAGTGATATTTTAAGCGCTTCCATTTTATTTTTGCATCGTTCACTTTCTCAACCTATAACACATGATTCTTTCTTTCATTATTTAGTCATTTTTTTAGTTTTTCTCGTACAGAAAACTCAAGCTATAAGGAAAGTTTGAGGTAAACAAAACTCAATTCTTCTCTTCTTATACTTAAGATTTTAGTGATTATGATATGATCTTTTAATTTAAGATACCCATAATATTTTATTTTATAAAAAATATGTTTTATTCAAGATGAATCGACCCTTTTAGACATATGGTTAGATTTTATTTTTTTGATATATTTTAAAAAATTCTCTTAGGGTTTTGTGAGATTTAGAATTGAGTGAATACTCATTTATGTGCACCAAGATATAAGGCTTATAAATTTAGATAGTCTCGACTAAATTTCAATAGGACGAAATAGGTGTTGGTAGTTGAATTAGGATGGTAGTTTAGCCTCTAAATGATTTTATTTTAAGCTAAAAAATAGTGTATATTTAGTTTTTTTATGTCTCCTAGTTTTCTATAAAATTTTAT
>LVTN01000109.1:536477-549038 GCA_001649415.1 Musa itinerans | reverse complement strand
TCATCATTTTTTTTCTAAAACAATATATATATTATTTATAATTAAGTTTTTCGGTTGGTGTATTATTTATTATTTGTGGTGTTCTCTTTTGCCGCCCGCCCGCACAAAGAAGTCTCTCTCTCTCTCTCTGTCTCTCTCTGGACACCGGGGACGACCACATGCCGCGCTGGAGCAATTGCGTTCAAGTGGGGGTGGGGTTGGGAGTGAGACGGCGTCGTGGAGTAATAAGCGATGATGGACCGGAATGCGACGGGAAAGGAGGTCGTCGGAGGTCCGCCGAGGCGGTTACGGATGGCCGTCACTACTGGAGGGGTTTTTGGAGTGGAGTGGGGGGGGAGGGAAGGGGTGATGGATGCGTGGAGCGGTGCCATTCGATCCGTTGCAGGCGACGACAAAAGATGCAGAGGAGGATGTTCTATGTATCTGAAACGGTTGGTTGGGTGCTTTTGTATGCCAGGATTCGTCCGCTATTTCTAGCTCCAAGAACAAGTCCTCCACCGTGACCGCTGCAGCCAGGGAAGTAAAGAAGAGCAAAGCCATAAAAGGAGGTGTTAAGCCGTCGAGGAAGGTGGAGTACCACTCAGAGCTTGCGAGTACTCCACTCAGAGCTTGCGAGGTAGTCGAGGGCCAGGCAAGGGCGAGAGCAAGAGAGAGGACGAGGGAGAAGCAAAAGGATGACATTCCTTGGATATCATCAAGGAAGAAACAAGCTTGAACAATATGAACTCATTGATGGAGTTTGCTAATATAGAGGAAGACGAATCTTGCGCACCGAACTGGTGCTTGAACGTAGCCAGCGACACAGCCGCAGCCTATGAAGTCCCAGTGCTGATTCCGGTCTTCGAGAATAGCCAGGATACCAATGGAGCGTGGAGCGGTGCATTGCATTGCAGATGGGAAGGGAAGGGAAGGGGTGACGGGCGCGTGGATTGCCGTGGTATCCTCCTGGCTATTCTCGAAGACCGGAATCAGCACTGGGACTTCATAGGCTGCTGCTGCTGTGTCGCTGGTGGCTACGTTCAAGCACCACCAGTTCGGTGTGCAAGATTCGTCTTCCTCTATATTAGCAAACTCCATCAATGAGTTCATATTGTTCTGAACTTTTTAACTCGTAATGGTCATTTGGTTATCTAGGCTTTAAAAAGCTTTACTTAGTTTAACTCATTTGACTCAGGACCAGGGTTTGCCATACCACGATGTATGGCTTGGTACGGGTAGTAGGTACGGATCGGTAGGTGGACTATCCTATATCGGGCAGTACACGTTACATGACCCTGTATCGGGTGATACGAGGTCTGTATCGATCGGTAACGGTCGAAATTCGATCATTGATCAAGGGCTGAGATTGCTTTGTTTCAAACGATCAATTTGACTGTGAACCATTTTTAAACCCTTTCCTCCTCTCTCTTTCAACCCGTTTCACTCTCTCAAACTCTGTCTCAATCACATCGCTTTATCATTCTCATATTTTCACTCTTTTAAACTCACCAAAGCTACGACTAGTAGATTGGATCAAATTTGGGAGATTCATTTGGGAGGATCAAGATAAAGAGCACTCTAATCAAGAGGTATGTATTCTCGGTCAAAACGTGGTGAAAGGAGTCGAACAACATCGAGTTACACTGCTCGAGGAACTAGTGACACCTAACCGTTATAGTTGTCCACCTAGCATATAAAGGTAAAGGTAAAGGGGAAGGCAGTAGCATCAGTCGCATCGTTGGAAAGAATCGAGTCGGGCGACGAGACACCTTCTCAATCGCATTCAACAACTCACTCGGTCTAGAGACGTGGCAGCGACGTGGGCAGTAGTGCCTCAATCGATGATGGCGGCAACATCGGGGAGTCGATGGTCCTATGTACACAATTTGAGGGTGGTGCATGGACTGAGGAACAATAATTTACACCTGCCACATAAGATTTAGATCATGAAGTTCGATGAGGTACTGGTCAAGTTTATACACAGAAGGGGAAGGAAAGACAGTGGATGATTTTGAGTAGATCTGATTGAGCCTACACGATATAGATACAGAGCGATGCTCATCGTATTCACAGCTGTCGTATTATGGAAAATCTTATAGCCAACAGTAGTATGGTGTTAATTGGTCATTCTTCTCCGAGTGGTAGTACGGTGATCAATCTTATGATACGGAGCATCAGATCAGTGGGAAAGTAAATGTTTTGACATTCTCCATGCTCCGCACTAAGATATGCCACAATCTTCCTTCTGACTAGGAAAACAATCTGGTTGACTTTCTTCATTGCTTTTAGAAGATTACCTTCAATATATTCGAAATTGCTGAATCAGCATGTGAAGATTAGCTTCAACTCTTCACTTGTAGTGCAGAGTGTTGGAGAAATATCTTTGAAGTACAAAAGTTGATATTAATCATGTTAGTATTACCATTAATAGTAAACTTTGTTCTTTTTTCTTCTCAATCATGTTCTCTTAACATAAATTCTGGTTTTGAAATTCTGGGATTTTCCTTGTGATAGGGATCACCAGGTTATAATTAGTAAGAAGATAAATTAAATATATAATATCTAATTAAAAGAACAATTGGTGAGGATCATCAGCTCACAAGAAAAGTTCGTGTGAGAATTTGAATAAATAATCGTGTTCATTCATGGAGTTATAATTTTGAACTATACCTTATGTCTGTTTTATGTTATACACGAGGAGCTTGCCAATCCAGAAATTAATCTTGCAGGAAACTTTCTGATAACAGCCTGTAAATCGTTAAAGATATGATTGCCGTAAAAAAAAGGAAAACATTTTTTGTCTTCAAATTACATGGTGTTATTTCACTTCTTTTGTTCCAGGAACCTCGTTTGTGCACTGTGAATTGTATTATGTAAATCTTCATTCGTTTGGCCTTTGCAGGTCACACCAAATCTTTATGGCAATTTGGTGGCAAATACAGCTGCTGGAATTGCTGGAGGCACTGGAGTCATGCCAGGAGGTACTTTCAGAAACTTCAGAATGTTCTCAGTTTGTAGTGAATTCGAATTGCTTTTGGTGCATGCTTAAACATACATTCTTGATTCTTTTCATGTTTCTGGCAAGGCAGAAGTGATAAATTAAATATTTTGGTTCCATTTGGCTGCTAAGACTATTTCAAGAAGTAGAAACTTGCACACATATCCATTGGTCTTCAGGAGCCAAAATTTACATTAAATGGGTGCAAACATGGTTCTGGATACCAATGCAGTACCTGCATCAGAATATCATCAATTTGAGACGTTTCAACGAGTATGGTTGGTATTCCAACAGGGAAAAGACTAAGAAGTTAATTAATGTCATTTCTGGCCAGTAAATTCAGTATATTGGTATAGAGATACTGGTCGATACAAAACCTTAGTATTTGAAACCATGGTACAATATTTCTTACTCTTTTTGTTTGATCCTCGACTTTCCTGATTAACCGACAAATTGGTTAACCTGTTGGTCGCTGGACCACATGGCTCTCTATGGGACATGGCACTGCAGAACCAAATGTACTTTGCGACTGCACTACTACATGGTACACCTTGTTTCATGCTGTAATCATCATCCAGTGAGCATCATGCTTGCTCCCCGGGTTCGGTGACTGCAGGGTCTGTCGTACTTGTTCGTTTGATGTTCTGAAGGGCTCTTTTGCGATTGGTTATTCTTGCTGAAACCCCCCTTGAGGTTTCTATGAATCACTTCCCCAGATCATCTAAATTCTTTTTGTTGTCAGGTAATGTTGGTCAGGATCATGCAGTGTTTGAGCAAGGTGCTTCAGCGGGCAATGTAGGAAATGAGAAGCTAGTGGAACAGAGGAAGGCAAACCCGGTGGCCCTGCTCCTTTCGTCCGCGATGATGCTGAGGCACCTCCAGTTTCCATCATTTGCCGATCGCCTGGTGACTGCCGTCAAGCGCGTGATCGCCGAGGGCAAGTACAAGACCAAAGATCTGGGAGGGAGCAGCACAACCCAAGAGGTTGTCGATGCAGTCATAGCAAACCTGGACTGAGGTCTCAGTAATCAATTTTCAGTAAATTTCAGCCATGATTCTTCTAAGCTTTCCTCAGGTAATCTGATGAGGTTTTGATCACTTTGTGCAATAATTGTCACCGAGATTTCGCATACGGATTACTATCTTTGATAGTTTTCATCCGTTGGAAAATAAGCAAGCAGGGTATAACCCATATAGAGTCTTGTTTATTTTAAGCTAATATACTCATACATGAAAAAATTAAGAGCCTGTGTTCGTCTATGTGGATAATGCGTGTTGATTGATGAAAGACATGCTTTTCATTAGCATTCATAATAAGAATTGCGTCAATCGAATTAGCATAAAAGAATGAATGTTATGGTGAATAAAATAGCATATCACTCATAGAGAATCTTGTTCAAATATTATCTTGTAACAAGTCATTTCACATCATATATCATCATGAGTTCAATATAAAACATTTTAGTGTATTTTAGACTTCTAAGTTTTTTTAAAGAATTCTAATGTTATTGTACTTTTATTAGAAGTAATATTTTCTTGATTATAATCTTATTTAAAAATAGTGTAGTCGATGTGGGAATTAATTTTTTTTTGTATATTATTGTTCCAAAACTAATAATAATATTTATTTAAAATTCAGATAAGAATAACAAGTTAGTCTGAATTTGATTTTGAGTCGATCATAATATTTTTACATACGCTTAGATGTTTTTCTGGATGCATAAGAAAAACATTGCACATGGCATAACAGTTGATTTGTTGGACTAATTCATAAGTTATCGTGGTCCAATGCAAAGGATAAAAGTTTTTTTCTCTTACAATACATATAATCCTCGAGAAGGTGCGAAAAGAAAAAATGAAAGCCACATCTCTAAGCAAACGAAATATCACGTTCCTTACAAATGCATATAATCGAAAAGAAAAATGATGATCACATTGGGAGAGAATAAAAAAAAGAAGAGAATTAATCAGAAAAATCCGAAAATTTTCTTTATATAATAATAATAGAGGTACAAAAAGCTTATCAAAATCCGTTGGGTTGGCGGTGTGCGGGTCAGTATGAATCGGACCGGGCGAACCGGCCCGGCCCATTCCTTACATCGATGCGCGCGACTCACGCTGTAACCTTTAACTGTAGTCTCTGCGACCAAAAACCCTATCTCAGGTACGGACGGAGGGAAGATGACGTCTGCAGCAGGTGGAACGCCACCCCAAAACCCTACCCCTACTGCAGGAGAGGCGGAGCGGCGCCGTTCCCCCATCCGGAAGAAGACGGCGACGAGAACGAGGGATGCTAGTGGCAAAGAGGATGTGGTGATGGAGGAGGAGAAGGAGGGCGCCTTCCTCCTGGGTGAGCCGACCTTCTTGGACCTGGGTGACGGGCGATTGCGGTGCGTGGAGACGGGGCATGAGCTGCTCGCCAAGGACGAGGAGGCCTACGGCCGCACCAAGGCCTGCCGCCTCGCACTCATCGACGCCGCCGTTGCTCAGAAGAAGCCTCCCCTCAACATGTTCCAACCCCACCCCACCTCCAAGTGAGCAGCAGTAAAGATATGATTCGTATGTGGAAAGAGAGGTTGTTTTACTGTTTGATCGCAGGTCGCAGCTGGTGTGCAAGCTGACTGGTGATTCGGTGAATAAATCCGAGGAACATATCTGGAAGCACATCAATGGAAGGAAATTCCACAATAAATTAGGTACTTTTTTTGTTTACGGAATTAATATTTTTGCTGCTTATCCACCATTCTTTTTAGTCAAAATATGCTTCTTTCCTTAAGGCATTGTGCCATATTTGTAACTATGAAAATTCTGACTTCTTTTCATTCCCTATATGCAATGCATGCCATCTCCACATGTTACTTTGGTTCTTGCTGTCGTGAGTGATTCTATATGACACTGAATCATAATCAAGAATTCCATTTAAAATATTAGGGAATGATCATCATCAGTGTAATCTTTGAAGTTGATATTGGCCAAAATGATGTGACATCTGCTATGTCCTTGTTGCAGAACAAAAGGAAATGGAGAAGCATTCCTCTGCAGAAGCAGTGGAGAAAGACACAGAACAGTCAAAGAAGCAAGTGAAGTCAACTCTGGGTTCTCGCAATAGAGTTCGGAAGAAAGACATGAACATGAATGATTCACATACCAAGAAGACAAAGGCAGATGATGATGATGATATGGTGGAGCCTGAATTTTGGGTTCCTCCTGTAGTCAAAATATGCTTCTTTCCTTGAGGCATTCACTTAAACCATATTTGTAACTATGAAAATTCTGACTTCTTTTCATTCACTATATGCAATGCATGCCATCTCCACATGTTACTTTGGTTCTTGCTGTCGTAAGTGATTCTAGATGACATTGAATCATAATCAAGAATTCCATTTAAACTATTAGGGAATAATCATCATCAGTGTAATCTTTGAAGTTGATATTGGCCAAAATGATGTGACATCTGCTATGTCCTTGTTGCAGAACAAAAGGAAATGGAGAAGCATTCCTCTGCAGAAGCAGTGGAGAAAGACACAAAACAGTCAAAGAAGCAAGTGAAGGCAACTCTGGGTTCTCGCAACAAAGTTCGGAAGAAAGACATGAACTCACATACCACAAAGACAAAGGCAGATGATGATGATATGGCGGAGCCTGAATTTTGGGTTCCTCCTTTTGGAAGTCGCTGGGACCTTGATGATGGAAAAGATCGTTGGGATCCTCAAACAAACATGGTTGATGAGGCAGATGATGGTAGTGGCCTAGGTAATATGACGATGCCATTCTGTTAGGAATATAGTTGACATTATATGTTTTTGGTGAATTTATCTTTGAATTATATTCCTGAGATTCGCAAAAGTTTACTCGCTGATATGTTCTTGCTAGGCTTCGGCAACCATTAACACTGATAAAGATTATTTATGTATTCTTCTAGTCATGTAAAATTTATCTGAACAACTTGGCTGTTAACCATTTCTTTGTGGAACATAATTTGACATTATATTTTTGTTGAATTTATCTAAGAATAATATTTTTTTAGTTTGGCAAAAGTTTACTCACCTATATATTCTTGCTAGGCTTGAACGACCATCAACATTAATAAAGATTATTTATATCATTCTTATTGTCATGTGAAATCTATCCGAACAACTTATTTGAAATCAATCTGGGCACACTGATAACCAAGGTTCGTCGTTTCGTACCATACCGGCGTTTCGACCCGGGCTCGGTATGGTACGGTACCGGTGTATCGAATAATTTTACGTTTTTTTTCTACTGTAGCAGTGCTACAATATTATACTGTAGCACTATAGCAGTGATGCAGTATAGTACTGTAGCACTGTAGCGGTACCGGACGGTCCGTGTACCGGTAATTTGTCGGACCGGTACGTACCGCTCGGTACAGGCGATACACTTCGATACGGCAGGCCTTGCTGATAACCATTGTTTCCTTCAAGGTTCGCAATACCGTACCGTACCGGTGTTTCGACCTGGGCTCGGTAATGGTACGGTACGGTATACCGAGCGGTATACTCAGGTGTGCCGATTACTGTAGCACTGCTACAGTGCTATAGTGCATTGCTACAGTGCACTCGGACCGGTAACAGGCGGTCCGTGTACCGACAACCTGTCGGACTGGTACGTACCGCCCGTACCAGGCGGTACAGTTCGGTACTGCAGACCATGGCTTCCTTGATTCTGCATGTTGTATTTGAGTATGTCTCTTAGAATTTATCCAAATTTGTTCTTTATATCATTCTTATTGTCATGTGAAATCTATCCGAACAACTTATCTGAAATCAATCTGGGCACACTGATAACCATTGCTTCCTTGATTCTGCATGTTGTATTTGAGTATGTCTCTTAGAATTTATCCAAATTTGTTCTTGCAAGGCACACATATTGGGCCTTTATCCACATAATTCTGAGATGAATTAACATGATAAGTGGAATCTTTGTGACACGTTTTTAGTAATATAAAACAATTGATGCTTGCAGTTTGCATTGTTTGAATTTTATGTGGCACGTGTCTCTTTATATTTGGCTGATTATAATCTTTCCATGTTTTTCATCAGATGGAATATCTGAAAAAGATGACCCAGAAACAATTGAGCTTTCCAATCGGTAAGTTAGTTCTCCTTAACCTACTTCAACAGGTGCTGCTCTTCACTTTAAGGTTTGAATTTATCTTTTTCTTTGGTTGTGATCTTTTTTTGTTTCTGGAACACAAACCGTTGACAGGACTAAGCGAATGTCAATAGCTGTTGGCCCCAGCAGCTTTGCTTCAAGGAAGAAGAAGATTAAGAAGGCTGCAACCCTTCCAAATGGTAGTTGAAATAAGAGGTTGTTCACTTAATCCATCCTTTGCCTGATTAGCTACATTTCAGAATTATAAGATTGTCTACCATTATGGATTCCACTGAAAGTGGATAATCTATATCTTGCAGCATTTTGACCTACAAAACTCATCACTGGTTGTGTCATTTATGTGAACAACATCATGCCAAGAAGTTGCTGAGGAACATCTGCATGCACCATCTCTTTCCAACCGCGCTATCAAATGATCCATCTTAAGTAAAAGTTATTGTGAAGCGCCAATTACTATCCGTTTCACACTGGCATATGGTTTCCAGCATAATTAATAGTGAATTTGCAGTGATGAGTTAGTGACTGCAAAATGTGTTCCCTCTTGAGCATGTTCATTTACATATATTAGATCCTCTATCGAGATCCTCTAGTCCTTATGTTCCTCCTCTAAATGCTTATGATTTATTTGACTCATTCTTATACCAAACCTGCTTACAGTTGAAATCCTAATGCATTTCATGGTTATCATGATAGCCCTCTCGTCTCTGTTATCACCTGTATCAGTTTCTGTTCTGATGTAACGATGAAAAATTTTAGTTGCCTTGATGAATGTGATTTCTGTGCTGATTAGAAAATCCTGAAAAGTTATATTATCCAAGACTTGAAGCGATGAGGGTTTGTTGTTGTGGAAGCTCCTGGTTAGAGTTCTAGGCATTTGCATCTGAGCATGAAGCAGAGCCTAATCTAGTTGCCTTGATGAATGTGATTTCTGTGCTGCTTAGAAAATCCTGGTTAGAGTTTTAGGCATTTGCATCCGAGCATGAAGCAGACTGGAGGATTTATGAGTTGTTCAATAATGGAGAGAGTATATGATAAGTATCCGAAGCTCTTCGAAGGTTTCAAGTACTGAGAAATATTTTGCACCTTTGCAGCTTCTTTGCTAAAGTTTCTGATCACAAACTCTTGTAACAGAGTCTCGTCACTAAATTACTCCATGCAGCAATGATGTTTATTGTTTTTCTTTGTTGTCTCTATCTATTGTTTTGCTTTGATATGAATATTATCTGTCTCTACATGCTATGCATACTATCTTTATCACAATGCCATTATTTTTATCTTTTGCTTTGCGATCTTGTTGAAGTCATGCCAAGCTTTCTTGCGTCTTCAAATTCATCAAAACAACAGCAGTTCTATATAATGACATGAATCTTCCTGTACCTGGTACAAATTACATTGTTGGATTCATTGAAAGTCACAGAGTAGTCTTGCATTTGCTTTGGTTTTCCTTTTACCAATCTAGGCATTACCAATTATGAGGTTTTAACTGATTCATTGCTACAGGGGTTTGCATGTGCTTCGGTTTTCCTTTTACCAATCTAAGCATTACCAATTATGAGGTTTTAACTGATTCATTGGTACAGGGGTTTACAGCATCAAACTTCACCGGAGAGTTGACGAGGCTATTTCCAATCTCTTGACGAGGTTATTTTCGATCTCAACATGAAGTGGCGGATGTGGACACTATTGAAAAATCTTGGGAGCGATATGTGTAACGAAAGAATAGAATATAAAATCATCAATTCCTAAAAATATATTCGTTATTGTGCGAAGATTGATGTGTAAAAATTTATGAAACAGAAAATCACGTGTGAGATAAATTGTGTTAATAGGGAGATGCTATGAATGCTAACAAAAATCGAAGGGGGGGTTAGGAGTTGGATAACGAAAAACGAATCATGTGTCGTCCGAGTGAAAGTTGGTTGCTTCATTTTCATTTTGGTTGACGGTACCATTTATCTAGGCATGTCTGAATTCAGGGTTATAGTCAGGGTTATAGTTAGGGTTAGGGTTTGGATCTAAGCCTTAAGGGATGAATGTGGTCCCAAAAGAAAATTGGTTTTTGTATCTTTTATCTATTAAAGTGAACAGTACATTCAGTTAAGTACATTGCATCTCTTTTTGAGGGAAGGGGTGATGGATGCGTGGAGCGATGCCATTCGATTTATTGCAGGCAACGACAAAAGATGCAGAGGAGGATGTTTTACGTATCTGAAAACGACTGGGTGCTTTTGTCGGAGCTCTCAGGAGGGGGGGAAGGGAAGGGAAGGGGTGACGGACCACGCTGCATTGCAGTGCAGGCGGCGACAAGCAATGCAAAGGGGGATGTGGGGGGGGGGGGGGGGAGGGAAAGGTGAAAGACGCGTGGAGCGGTGCATTGCAGGTGACGACAAGCGATACAAAGGGGGATGTTTTCTCTCTCTCTCTCTCTCTCTCTCTCTCTCTCGTCTACAACCCCTGGGCGTCGTGGAGGTCTCTGCAATCAATTTTCAGTAAATTTCAGCCATGATTCTTCTAAGCTTTCCTCTGATAATCTGATGAGGTTTTGATCACTTTGTGTAATAATTGTCATCGAGATTTCGCATATGGATTAAGATTTTTGATAGTTTTTAACGGTTGAAAAATAAGCAAGAAGGGTATAACCCATATAGTCTTATTTATTTTAAGCTAATATACTCATACATGAAAAAATTAATGGTCTATGTGGATAATGCATGTTGAATGGTGAATGACATGCTTTTTGTTAGCATTCATAATAAGAAAATGTTATAGTGAATAAAATAGTATATCACTTATAGAGAATTTTGTTTATAATCTTATTTAAAAATAGTGTAGTCGACGTGGGAATTATTATTATTATTATATATTATTGTTTCAAAACTAATAATAATAATATTTATTTAAAATTCAGATAAGAATAATAAGTTAGTCTGAATGGGACTCATTACATGAGTACTTATACGATCAATCCTCATTAATAAAACAATGAGATAGCGGTTACTTCTATCATTTTGAAAAGATTACAAAGCCAAGTTGATCCAATTGGTTAGAAAACAATATATACATGTACTGCACATACACATAAATATACACATACAAATATATAAATTATACAAATAATATTATAAAATTATTTTATAATAAAATAAATATAAGAACATTGGTCAAATAGGCAACAACAAGAAATTAGACATGTTGAAGGAAACAAAGAATTATATATATAAATATATATAATAGCATTTTTTTTATTCTTACAATAAACAATTAAAGAAACTTTGGTAAAAACATAAAAAAAATTAAAGATTTATAGATCAAGCTGATCAAGAGTCCAATTCTTGATTCTTATAGAACCAACCAACCAATTTGGCCTAAATTTTATAATTATGAATTTGATATGTTTATAAATGATGATGATTTAATAAGTAAATTGATTCGGTCAAAAGTAATTTTTTCGTCCGGCCACGCAATCCCTATGATTTTTAAGCTAACATTGTAACATGTTTTTTATCACTATTTCAGCATGAAAAAACTCCTACACAAAACATGTTGATGGTGAAACATAAGGTAAACAATAGTTCCCAAGGATTTTTTCAGCAAAATCCACAAAACAAAAAAGTTTTAAACCGACAAGTAAATAATAATACTCGCACCAAACTTTTCAAAAAGTTGTCATCACAACATTCCTAAAGAAGAAAAAACACGAGAAAAAGCACATGTAAATTCTTACTTATTAGAACACCCTTGTTGATCATCCTTCACTCCAAGAACATCTGGGTTCCTCAAACAATATGGTATCTCACGTCGAGTAAATTCTTAACCTTTCCTCCTCTTACTAAGTTCTTGTAAATTATAGCCAATACCAGATATACAAGTAGTGATTTACATAATCCAAATCCCTACTATCTGTACAAACATAAGTGTAAACAGTACAAAGAATCATTTGTTGTATGGGGCATATCATACAAGCTCTGAATAAACAAGTACAACCAGTAGCACTATGGCAAACAAAAGAAACAAAATATCTAAAATAGCAATAACAATCCCAACAACTACATGCGCTCTCCATTAAATGCCTCTTTGCTTCAAACAATATTGATGTACTAAACATGATTTTTAAGTACAACCTCAGTACTATTTTTTTTTCTCAAAATGATTTTTAACAGTGTGATCATAAAGTTGAAGATAACATGTAAACTTCTCATACAAGCTTAAAGTGATGCAAATCTCAGAGAACAAAAAAAAAACTGGAAATAAAATTATGAAAGCACACAAAACATGTAACCATTTAAGAATGTCATATGAATACTGAAACAAAAATCAAATTAACATAACATTTTGTTTAACAAATAACTTACTCTTATTGGAAGAGATGGTTTGCGTATTGGAAGAGATGGTTTGCTGAAGAAGAGATGGTTTGCTGAAGGCAGACTTACTCTTATTGGGGGAGGGGG
>LVTN01000109.1:475756-534679 GCA_001649415.1 Musa itinerans | reverse complement strand
CCCCCCCCAATAAGAGTAAGTCTGCCTTCAGCAAACCATCTCTTCTTCAGCAAACCATTTCTTTCTCAAGCTACAACCCCGCGCCCCCATAGATTAAAATGATCCTTCATAGATTAAAATCATAGATTAAAATAAATGATCCTTCATAGATTAAAATCATAGGATCTCTATTTTTAGTTACAGCAGTTTCTAGTTGACAGATCCTGTCTGTTTTAGAGAACTCTCTACAAAAATTATTAAGTGGGTCATTTTGGACGTTCTTTTCTGAAACTTTCGTAAGAACTAATACTCTGTAAAACCATGGTCACAATAATGAAGTGCATCAAACTATCTATTTGGAGAGTATGACTGTAGCACTAAGGTGTTGTGAGCCTTTGGTTTCTAATGTATAAGGTCTTATCTCAAATGAATGTATGTCCAACTTTGCATTTGTTTGTGTAGAAGCCATTCTCCTTCGACAATGATAATATAGTCCAATAAATTCCTTTGTATCCCTGTTGGGTTTTCTTGTAACCCTTATTTTGTCTTTCGCTCAAACCTTAGCCTACTTCTGGACAGGGTTGTAAATTTTACGAGGATAGGCTATTTATCACCTTATTTTCTGGGAATGGTATTCCTAATATTCCTTCTGGATTGTCCTCCTATGTATTTTCTTCGATTTTCAGCATTGATCCTTATTTTCTTACCAATGTTTCTTATGCTTCTATTACATCTGCATAATGCAACATCTAATTACACATAGCAGTTCATGAGGCCAGACTGTATACTGCCTTGTTGTATAGCAAGGGCATTAGCACATGGTAAACTATCCTTTTGTATCGTTCTTATGTACCTTTATATTCCCTTTTTATCACCAAGCCTGTCTCGTCTTCCTCACCTTTTCCTATATATGATTATATGTTTTGTTCATAATGCATATTGGTTTCTGGCTAGTCTCCAGTTATGGCTAGAGTTCCTGTTGGAGATGTGAAGTGTTGGCATTATACTCATTGATGATTTAGTTATGTGTCAATATGAATGGTATAAAGCATAACTATGATTTAAATTGTATTCATCAATATTGTTTTAACATGCGATGAATTCAGCTTATTTGTTAACTCTTAAACAGAAGTAGGCGGAACATATGCAGGAACACGTGGTTACTTTTAACATATGAATAATCAAAATTGACTTGCCAATTTGTAAAGAATGTCATAATTTCATAATCTAATGTGATATTGTTATGAATGAGTGATTATTTTCATTTTTTCTTAATTGTTTAAGACTATTAAAGCGGCACATAAGGGATCTGGTTCAGAAAAGATGGGTCAAACAACATGCAAGGTGAGCAGTTTTTTTTTCTCCAACTGTTCTTTCAAGTTATATTCATTTTGGTTTTCTTATCATTTTCGGTAACTATAATGAGTTTCTCACTATTGAAGTAGAATCTGTGAAATTCTTATTCATGTTATACTCTGTATTTCCTTTAAAAGTGAATAATTGTATTGCCAGGAATTTGGAAAGGTTGGTGAGAAGGAAAAGAAAGTTGCCCAAAAGAGTTTCAGGCCTGAGGTCAGTTTTTCTACAACCATTATTAGTTCAACTGGCCTTTAATTTTCATATCCAGCAATATTTAAGTGCTGCTATCATGATTGATTCATTTTATTTATTTCTTCAATTATGCGATCATAATAATTACGTTTGCTATTTTTTCTAAGTAGAAGTATGACTGCAGTTTACATTTTCCAATTTATGTGTTGGTGTGATAAAGCTTTTGCTTTTCTTCTTTTTCTTCTCCAAAGAATGCTGAAAAAAAGCAAAAGGGTACTGTACTAAAAAAGGTGGAGCAAACTGAGAAAAGGGTCAATATTCTTCTTATTGTTTCTTCTCCAACCGTTCTTTTGAGTTACTTATATTCATTTTGGTTTTCTTATCATAGACTTATTTTTCTTATCGTTTTAGGTAAATATAATGACTTTATCATTACTGAAGCAGAATGTGTGAAATTCTTATCCATGTTGCACTTTATATTTCCTTTAAAATTGAATAATTTAATTGCCTGGAACTTGGAAAGGTTGGTGAGAAGGAAAAGAAAGTTGCCCAAAAGAATTTCAAGCCTGAGGTCAGTTTATCTACAACCAATATTAGTTCAATCGGCCTTTAATTTTCATATCCAGTAATATTTAACTGCTGCTATCACGATTTGATTCATTTTATTTATTTCTTCAAGCATGTGATCATAAGAATTGCGTTTGCTTTTTTTTTTTTCTAAGTATGAAGTATGACTGCAGTTTATAGTTTCCAATTTATGTGTTACTGTGACAAAGCTTTTGCTTATCTTCTTAATGTTTCTTCTCCAAAGGATGCTGCAAAAAAGCAAAAGGGTACTATACTGAAAAAGGTGGAGCAAACTGAGAAAAAGGTCATTATTTTTGTTTGTAAGTGGATTTGTTTCTTATTATGTCTACCAATATCTAAAATGAAGTACTATTTTTGTTTTTATTTTCTCGTCAACCTCTTATTGACAGGCTGTTGAGAAAGAGGAACAGACTCCTTCCAAAAAGATGGATCAGGAGAAGGTCAACATATCTTTTTACTGCTATATTTATTTAAGTATTCATCTGTTTAAAATAAGTTTACATTTTCATAATAATACAGTAGCATTTTTTTTATGACTCTGGGTTTAGGGCTCGGAATTTATGGATTAATGTACCACAGTGAGATGCATTGGTCCATCAAAGTCTTTATGAACCAATGTAATTAATGTAATACTTTAAAATCATGTTAATCTTAAAAGCCTTGTAAAAGCATATCATATATCTCATGCTAGAAAGGAGAGATAAGATTTCTAACATTCTTTATTCAGAATGTAACAAGCAATTTAATATAGAAGACCTTGTACATGCTAAATCAGAAAAATGAAATATTTAATTGCCAGATTAAACTGAAGCAGAACACAGATCAAAAGTTTTTTTCTTGTATAAAAAATTTGTAGATATTATATTATGTGTGGTTCCCCTGTTATTTACTTGATACAAATGATTTAACATTTAAGTGATTCCAGACTAGGAAATGTTATAAGAGTTCTTTTATCAAGCTTTAGAGGACTGTTGAGTGAAAATCGAATATTAAATATAGTATTTATGTAAGTATTTTTTGGTGAATTAAGAGAACTGATATGTTTGTTGAGCTGATTCTTAAGGCATGGCTTGAGGGGATGCAAGACATGCGAAGTATTAGACTATTAGTTTTTTTTTTGGCAAAGGATAAGTGACGAAGGCAGGATTCGAGCCCAAGACCTTGTGATATACTATCAAAGCCGTTACCACCAGCTAAACTAGCTAACACCTTCGTAGTGTTAGTTTTATACTCCTATAGATATGAAACAGAGTTATGCAATGGTGTCATTGTGAACATTAAACAAGATACTTAAAGCTCTTCTTCAGTCAGGTCCAACATGATCGGCTGATTATCTTCCAATGTACCGTTGCATTTGCATATGCAAGAAAAATTAATTACTTTATTTTCTAGAAAAAATCATTATCATCTTGGCAATCTCCTAATATCAACACAGGTTTCTACTTTGGATTGATGTTATCGTTGATCATGTTCTCTCCTTTCTTGTCCTAACTATTTAGAAAGCCGCTAGAGAAGAGCATGAAGAATCTTCATTGATAATGGAGGTACAAACATCATGCAGAGTAAGCAATTTCACTATTGACTTTGTTGTTTTATATAAAGATTGTACAAGTATTCTTTCATGTTAGTTAGGTTTGTTTGGCTTTCCTGGACCCATAAATGTATGATGCTAGTGTAGGTTTTTTATGGCCTTTCAGATAATTGTAGTGATCTATTAGTCTTGGAGTATATGTTGTAAGGTTCTTATTGGAATAGTACCTTTATTTGCTTTGATGTGGAATATTTGAAATTCTTGGAAAGGTTGATGAGAAAGAAAAGGAGATTGCCCATAGCTTCATGCAATTAAAATGTGAGGTAACATTTTCATAAAATCTTCTAATTTATCATTGGTTTATTAATTCAGAGGTCTAGTTTTGTTTAAGGGGCTACATTTTTTATAATTTTTTGTCATGTGAACATAAGGATGTATGAATTGAGCACATTTTCCATTTCTAATTATGAATTGACTTAAATAAGTTAATTGGCTAGTACTGATGTGGTGTTTTTTCCCTCTTATTCTTCTTGTTTAAACTTTAAAGAAAACAGAGGAAAAACAAAAGGCAATCCTCTTAAGAACAGTGGAGCAGACAGAGATAAAGGTCAATAATTTCATTCTTAAATTGTTCTTTCATTTTATTTTGTATTTGTTTAAAATGAAACAATTGAGCCAAATGGCCCAAATCATAGAAGGCTATATTCTTTTAATGCCTTCTAATTTTGTGACTTGAACTGATAATTTGTTTAATTCTTTTGTGGACCTCATAGGCTGCTGAGGACAAGCAATCTTTTCCAGAAAGGATAGAGCATGAAGACAAGAAGGTTGACATCCTATCATTACCAGAGGAGAAACAAACTCTTTCTGGAAGATCAGAGCAGCAAGATTACAAGGTCAGCATTTTTCCATTACCATAAATCCACTGTTATGGTCACCAATGATGCTAGCCAAGGTGATGGAAATACTAGAGTTCGGGCTCCAAGGGTGGAGTTGGCCAATTATACTGGTGGTGGTCATGATAATGATGATAATATTTGTGGTAGCAATGGTTGCAGCGTAGTAGCAAGACAGAAGTGGTAATGGTGGTGGTGGTAGTGGTAAAGTTGCTGCAATGGCAGTTATGGTGGTGATGACAATGGCAGTGATAGTGGGTACTGGTGGTTCCAGTAGTGGTGATAGTAACAGTTTGGTAATTGTAGCAGCAACGATGATGACTGTTGTAGTGGCTGGTGGCAGTAGCAGTGGTGGTCAGTTGTGGCAGTGACTTGCAGTGGTGTTAGCATTAGCTGTGGCAGGGTCAGAGGTGATGGTGGTAAATAGAAGGTGGTAGGTGGCAATTTGCATAATTACAAGTGGTGAATCTCAGGATAAAGAGAGATTCTATCAATAAATCTTTTATAGGAAATTGAAAGATCTTAACCTCTTCTTCTAAAAGGAAATTCTGACTTCTCCAAAGATTTACTTGAATGATGTTACCAAACACCTGGAATTTTATAAAGGTTTTATTTTTATTTTTGGCTTTTTGCTTTTTAAGCTACAGAAGACCTTTTGGATAGCTAAACCAAACATGTCCAGAGAGTCCTAATATGTTATAGTTGTTAGCTGCTATAACTTGTATGTGGAGACTTCTAAGTGTCTCTTTTGGGATCCTTTTTGTGGATTATTAAGTTGTAATTTTTTATTACTACTATAAATAACAGCTTTATGTCCAAAATCCCAAATGATTAAGCTTGGGATGTTATCTTTAAGTTATGCAATGAATTTAGCTCGGTTTTGTAGATATTAGCTTTCCTCTTCCCTATTAACGTACCTACTTTTTGCTTGTTCTTTTGGATTTTCCATATTCGTATTATCATTCTCATCTGATTTAGTTTTCATTTAAAATTACAGCACAAATAGATTTCATGAGAGAAGAGAAAAAACTTAAAAGTCTGTTACAGAAGAAACAATCACATGAATCATTATATCAAAAAGGATGTTGGTGGTTTGGGCTACCCAGAGGAACGTTTGCAACTTTGCATTACCAGTCATTTTATATAATGCTATAAGCCTCTGATATGCTGTAAATTTGCTTGTTATCTGTTTCTTAATCTTCATATGAAAGGCTGCTAGGGAAAAGGGTAAAGAAACCACTTCAGAAAAGGGTGAACAGACAGAATTCAAGGTGATTTTAAAGCCTATGTTTGTGATGTTGTGTTGTTTATACTTTATACATTGGATAAAGTTCTGTATTGTAGACCAACCTTTAGATATTTGTTTTTCTCCTCATTATTGACCTAACTACTTGTCTTTTTTTCTTTTGGATTTTCCACGTTCATATTATCATTCTCATCTTGTCGGTGAATTGAGCCGCCTAGAGGAACTTTTGCATTAATATCATGTTATCTTACTGCGATGGACCTTATATGGTGTAAATTTGCTTGTTATTTTGTTCCTAAATCTTCATATGAAAGGCTGGCACAGAGGAGGGTAAAGAAACTACTTTGGGAAAGGGTGGCCTGATAGAACACAAGGTAAGTCCAGGAAGCTATAATTCAGATTTTTTATTTATTTATGTAACAAATTAAGTTTGGTTTTGCGGAATGACTTTTAGATACTAGCTTTTCTCTTCCACATTGACCTGCCTACTTGTGACCTTTCTTTTTTAGATCTTTCACATTCATAGCATCATCCTCATTTCATTTAGTTATGTTTAGAAATTACATCGCAATTAGAGTGCATGAGAGAAGAGAAAAACACTCAAGATTGTGAAAGAAGAAACAATCCTGTAAATCATTATTTCAATAAGTACAGGACGTTATTGGTGATTTGTGCCACCTAGAGGAACTTTTACATTACTATTCGTTTTACTTAATGCTACAGGCCTCTGATATCTTGTAAATTTTTTTGTTATTTTGTTTCTGAATCTTCATATGAAAGGCTGCTATGGAAAAGAGTAAAGAAACCACTTTGGAAAAGGGTGGACAGATAGAATGCAAGGTAATTTATAGATTTCCATGTATTTTACGTAGCTATTTTTGATCATTTCACACACAACTGTAAGAAATATGCACATGTCACAAACATGATTTTGTGAAGTCATTTTTGAATGCAATGTAAGTTATATATGATAAATTCTGCAGTTTTACACAATGCCAGGAGGTTGTAAGTATGGGAAATCCTGCAAATATGTTCATTCTCAAAAGAAAATGGAAGGCAATTCATCAAAATTGAACTTCTTAGGCCTTCCAATTAGACTGGTAAGCGTGCTATTTACTTTCATACATTATGTTTATATTTATAGAAGATATCTAACTCTATTTATCTCAATCTCATTGATTTTATATTTATAGAAGAAAGTATCAAAACAATAAGCAAAAAAATAATTTCAATGTTCCGATTACGTTTTTTATGGTGGTGGATAACGACATCGTTGGGGTTACGAGTGAATGTTGTGGATGAGGAGCGAGAGCGACTACGAGATGTGAGACAAAGAGAGAGGAGGAAGAGGACGATGCATATGTCGTCAGCGTTGCTCGATAATTACGTCGATGCATATGCAAATGCCGAGCAACCCTTTTGTCGCTTTGCATTTACGTTGACGCCGAAGTAATTGCCGAGCGATGTCAACGTAGATGCAGAGCGACAAAAGGGTCGCTTGACATTTGCATGCATTGCTCGACAATTATGTTAATGTTTTTCTACATCGGCATTGGTGTCGATGCAAATGCTAAGCAATCCTTTCACTGCTCTGCATCTACGTCGACGCTGACATAGTTGCTTTGCATCGACATTGGTGTTGATGCAGATGCTGAGCAATCCTTTCACTGCTCTGCATCTACGTCGACACCGACACAATTACCAAGCGACACCAACGACATCTACGTCTTCCTCTTCCTTTTCTCCTTTTATTTCACCTCTCTCGATTGTTCTCCACCTCATTCACAATAACCACCTACGATCTCCAACGATATCATCGTTTACCATCACCAAAAATATAATTCTATAGTTAAAATTACTCTTTTTATCTATCATTTTTTATATTTTCGTCAGTAAAACTAATGACCTAAATGTTTTACTGTGAGGAAATTAATATCATACACCAGTTAACATCTACTCCGCAGCAACGGCGGCGGTTAACCATTGTATCTCGTCTGTCTGTCTGTCTGTCGTGTTAACAAGTTCCATATATTGTATGCAGCAAGCTATCTAGCTAACAATGATCCCTGGACATATCCATCTGTTTGATGCAATGAACGTCTTTGCTTTATCCCCATGAATTGGTGTACAGGATCACAATATCAATAAATGAGCTTCCAACATATAAAAATCAGCATTTCTGTTCAAGTCGATGACGTAGGCACCGGGTGAACAGAGAAAAGGCCGATGTCCAAGACTTCATAGAATTACCAACCAATGGATGGAACAAACGAATTCCCACATGAAAGAGCAAATAGTGGGATGGTTCAAGTGATGCAGTTTAGAATTGAATCTACGGAGCTCTCTCGAAGGGGTAAGTGTCATTGTAGCAGATATCCCAGACAGCTTCGACGGCATCCCTTGCAGCTGCATCTGAGCAGTGTGGATTAATTTGGACCGACTTTAAAGCCCGCCTTTTGACACATTCCTTTAAGCATTCCAAGCAGAGGCAAGCAAAGTAAGAATAAATAGTGATTTAAGCAACTCTAGGTCAGAAATCATAACCATTATCATCATATAACAACAAAACTTCGTATGCTGAGAAATCAAGAAAACAGAAAATGAACTGGACAAATAGATTGCATCGATCAGCAAAGAAGGTTTGTGCCACCAGAATAAACAGATAAGCATAGTACCACCAACTGGAGGAGCCAGCTTTATTTAGCTCGCTAGATTGTCTACATTCAGGTTTCTAGAAAAATTAAATCAATAAAAAGATGAGTGTTGTTTTATCTTATTTACACTGCTCGAAATTTTGGCGAATTCGATGAGAGTAAAACATAAAAACCATAAAAACCAGCATCAACTATCCATCAGCAAATCAAAGTCTTTGGTGTTCTCTATGACAAACTCCACAAATTTCAATTTGTTAATGTTTGCAAGGGAATAAACATGAGAATCTATGGATTTTCTAAGTTGTTGCAAATGAAACATTTATTGGATGACCTCATTCCCCATGTATTAGAGAAAGCTGCAGGGTGGGTATGGCAATATCCATTACTATTTCTATCTGGGTCCAAAATAAAGATCCAAGCCGGGTAGTTATGATTGAATCTGAGGATTTAAATATCACCAGCATTCCTGGCATCATCAATGGCTGCATGATTCGTAGCCATGACAGACGCATTTCCATTATACAAGATAACAGAGAAAAACACCTCTTTAACAAGACAGCATAGAAGATCAAGATGGCCAATGAAGGAATTAAGGGAGTAAAAACCACTACACATCAGATGAATCACAGATGATGATGACAGTGCTACTGATCCAGCTTTTGTCAACCTCAATGGAGTCATTCAGGCATCAGTTACTCCGCACACAGACACTAGCACAAGGGAAATGCTCGTTGTGAGGATGGGGCAACACAGGTTGACATCATGATAAGAGAAGGAAAAAAATGGTTAATATGGAGTGTTGGCTGAGTTAGCAAGGACTGAATGTCCCATTTAGGCAATATGCCTAAGAACCAAGTAGCTGCCATCAGCACTGCATATTTCACAATAATTAGGTCTGTGGAACGATACACAGGAGACTGGTGCCATTCAGTACAGTTATCCTTGAACCAAACCATAATGAGGTTAATGCATCTCCATGCGATGGGACATGTATATCTAACTTATCACTTCCGGAAGCAGTAGACTGCACTTAAAGCACATAAACTTAGTAGATTGACTGCCCGCATATCCATAGAAGCTTTTCAGAACATCACTAACATCCGGTAAACTATTACCAATTAACAAGTAGCAACACGACTAGTTAAATTACTTATACATATGTGCTCATTATAACAATAAGTTGCAATCAATATTATCAACATAGATATTCAAAATTTGCAGAATATGTTTGTAATATAATGGAATCAAGCATATTGCAATTCTCATGCTCTGAGAATAAAAGAAACTGATCATCTAAGATCCAGAGCAAAAAAAAACTCACTTGTTCATGACCTCGTATTTTCATGAATCCGCGTAGCAGTTCGCGTTTGTAGTGGCAATCACCACTCAGGTGATTAGCACGAATCTGAATGAACACGAAGGACACTTGCCTATTTATACTGTCTCACAAGAAAAGACAATTGCATACTTTCCTGCTAAAAAAATGATTATGAAATACAAAACTTCTGCCTTTCTGAAGCTTCACTTTACCTCAGAGCAAGCATGATGATAACAATTTTTCCAGTTGATGTTCTTTGCACGGCAATCATCATAAGCATGGATCAACTCATGAATAAGGACTTGATTTATTTCATCTTGGAAAGTCATATGATTGCAACAAATTGCTATCTGAAATGATTGGGAAAAAAACTTGTCAAAAATAGAAAGTAATTCTTACCTAATTATCACAACAAGGATAGTTAGCAATTGTAAAACTTAAATTATAAACTATAATAGGACTGCGGCAAGGTTCTGAATACCATATTGTACCAGTGTACCGATCAGCTATCGGTACGATACGTACCAAGCTGTACCGCGCTATACCGACACACGATACACTAAGGTAAACCGATGTACCACTCGTATCGGTCCTCTATCAGACCGATTCATATCGCCCGTACCGAACGATACGATACGGTACGATATTGCAAACCTTGGACTGCAGAACTACTTAACATCTCAAAATATGAACTGTGATCTTGTGGGCCAATTCCACAAAGGAAATTAATGTATTAGAAGTTTTGCTTTGATAGTTTGATTTAAATTAGTTAACAAATTCAGTTTGAGTTGGATTGTTAGATGTTTTTAAATTATTTCATCTTATTTTTAAGTCTTCATTAAGGTCCTACATTTAGGATGAGCTTTTTCAAGTCTGAACTTCGAAAGTCCTAGGAGCTTGTGAAAGATGTTGACTCTGATTTCATTATGTTTCTAAAAGTTCTTGTTTATCCCCAAGTCAATTTTGCACAAGGAAGAAAATTAAGCGACTGATGTAACTCATTTTGTCACACATCGAATCTATTTTATGAATCATCATCATCATCAACAACAGTAACAAATTTAGTAAGCATGAAGAAGATGATTATGTCCACTATGGACCAGAAGGCTACTAAAATAAATCCAAGTCTAGTTATTTTCAATTTATAGTCAGATTGACAACCAAAAAAGCTCTATTCAGACCACTTCATGCCATCGAGCGGTCTTAGAGGAAGCAACATTAGCTTCTAACAGAAGTTCTATGGCCATTTGTCTACCACTCCTGATGCCACTGATATGTATTAGCTCATCATCATGCCATAGCATTCAAAATCTCCTTTGGACATGTCCAAGCCACCTCCCTTCAATCCATACTGTATTGGCATTATGTCTAAACCACCGCCAATATAAATATTTTCATTCCACTTTCAGTACCATCCTCATCCTATAAAATGCCCACTATTTTGAATCATCTAATTAATTTCTTTGGTTTCACTATACAGTCGAGTTCGCGTTATGTAAGTTCATTGAGGTTTGTTCCCCTTTTTGTTCTATGGGTTGATGATTTGTCCTTGGTTGTCAATCAAACCATTATTAGTTAAAACCTTTAATTGGAGAGCTTTACTTAGTTTGAGCTTCTTTTGCACCTGAAAAGAAATACTAGACATAAATCACGTCAAGAATTGGTCCAAAAGTTTCCTCTACATCAAAATTAACAAAAGAGCCAAAAGACTGAGATATGCCAGCGGCTAATACTATAGCAAGAACTAAAAGCAAATGAGGCAGAATGCTAATACTAGCAAGAAGATAACCCCTTTGCCGCTGGTATAACCGCCGGCGAAGCCCTGATCCTTGCAGTTGAGCGGCATAAGGAGACGCACCCAGACCGGGCATCCGGCGTCTATCATGTGCTCCCTCAGAAACCTCACCTTGGGATCTGACCACAACCCAAAACATCACCAGAAGTCAGTTGTAATCCAAGAACTCAACGCATCGATTCAAATTCGTGCTACGCATGGTTCTCACGGTCGAGGCTCTTGTTGATCTTGTCGACGCACTGCCTGATCGACATCCCGCCGTAGCGGGTGCTCGCCTCCACGCCCGTTCTCGCGTCCGGGACGGGCACGCCCTCTGCCGCCGCTGCCGTCTCGTCCATCGAAGGTGAGAAGAGACGACGGTGGAATCGCTCCTATTTGTTGGAGCGCCGCGATCGCACGAGTCGAAGGGTTTAGCTTTGGGGCTTAAGAGCACGCATCAGTCATTACCACCTTTCTACTCCTGTTTGTTTCGGCTCGACTAACCTACCCGTGTCACGATTGGAGCAGAGCAGCGGGTCCCAGACACAACGTTTGAGTAAAAGGTATGTATTTTGGTTCAGTTTGCATAGGATCTTCTAAAATGTGGCCTTCATGTCTTGTCTCTTATTTATTCCATAATATGGTTAATTAGCTTATTTTCATATATAATCAAAATTAATTTTAAGTATATGTCTTATTTTTAGAGAATCATATATATATATATATATGTGTGTGTGTGTGTGTGTGTGTGTGTGTGTGTGTGCGCGCGCGCTTTCCCAACCTCTACTATTCAGCCAACATTTATGTGCTTCATAACCATTCCATGAACGCCCAACATTTATGTTATGTTTCAGCAGGAAATAAATGAAGGGTGGGCTGCTGCTCTCTCAGACATTATTTCAAACAGATGGCGTGTGGTTGGTGCCCCAAACTGCTCACTGCTCCTCTTTCATCCGCAAGTCCTTTTCCCTTGGTCGAATTTGGTCTTGTTTTTAGCTGCTTGACGTCCTATTTTATCATAAGATGAAAGTTTCGACGGGTAGGAAGAAAATATGTATTTGAATTTTTGTTACCTGTGCAGGATTTAAATGCATTGATGGATTCGGAAGAGCAGTTGGATTACGGCGACGAGGAGTATGAGGAGGAGGATGGCTACGACCATCCTTACGATGATGTTAATGTCGGCCAGGGTGTCGCCGGGCGTGCCATTCCTTCCGGGAATGGTGGGTTACCAGATCGGGTGGCGGATGGGCCGACCGGCCTGGGCGTTCCCGTAGTTGGGCCGGACGGAAATAGATCCGAATCTGGCAGTGGAGCTTTACAACCTGAACTGAAGTCTGGTAGTCTTTTGCCTGGTGACGGTCCCGATGGTTTTCCTCGTAGAAATAACAGTGCGTCGGATGCGGTTCGAGAGAGTAATGGGGGGAGAATAGGCTTCCGAGGCAATTCCGCTTTGGCGCCATTACGCTCCAAGATCAGCGTAGATCCTAAGTTCGGCAATGCATCTCCGTCGCTACCATCAGATCCGGGCAATGACGGTGCCAAAAGCCAGCCACTGATGCCTCCAAACCCACCGGCTATTGCTACTGGGGATCGTCCGATGACCGATAATAGTTTGAGAACAGACGGCGGCCGAATGGATGACAATGGCTCGACGTTGCTCTTTGTTGGGGAGCTGCATTGGTGGACTACCGATGTTGAGCTTGAGAGTGTGTTGTTGCGGTATGGGAGAGTAAAAGAAGTCAAGTTCTTTGATGAAAAGGCTTGTGGGAAATCTAAAGGTTACTGCCAGGTTGAGTTCTACGATTCTACCGTAGCAGCTGCCTGTAAAGAGGGAATGAACGGGCATGTGTTTAATGGTCGGCCTTGTGTGGTGGTGTATGCTTCTCCTCAGACTCTGAAGAAGATGATGGGTGTGGCTCACATGAACAAGAACCAAGCTCAAAATCATGCTCAAACTCAGGGGAGGAGACTAATGAATGAGGGAATCAGTCGAGGCTGCAGAATTAATCATCAGAATGGTGATGGGGGAACGAACCTTGGTAGGGATGGCTTGGGGGGTCGAGGCAGACAGAGATATCAAAATAGAGGCCAAGGTGGCACTGGATCAATGAGGGGAAGAGGTGGTGTCAGCTCAAAGGGCGTGGGCTGGGTGACCGGTGGCCTTCAGGCGATATTTCAGCAAGGACTCGCAAGGCCTGGATTTGGCAATCTTGCTGGGGACTTGATACATTCACAGGGTCTGATGGGTGCAGTTTTCGAACCAGCATACCTCGGTAGGGGAGGTCCTTCTGGTGGCTTTTCCGGTCCTGCTTTCCGGTCAATGGTGCCTCCATTCCATGCAGTGACACCACATGTAAACCAATCATTCTTTGGCTGTGGGGTAGCTGGAGCTGGGATGGGGATGATCAGAAGCAGTGGGATGGAAGGCCACTCCACAGGGATGTGGACGGATACAAGCATGGCTGGGTGGAAAGTTACAGATAATGGAAGAAGGATGAAGGAATCAAGGTATGGTGGGGATAATTGTGTTTCTGACTATGGACACAAGGAAGTGTCCCATAAGAGAACTGGCAGATCAAATATTCCACAATATAAAGAAGAGGATCCAGAGCATGACTGGTCAGGAAATTTTGAAAGAGGGCATCTTTACAAGATGGAAAAAGACTGGGACAGGTCTGATAAGGAGCACTCAAGGGAGGAGAAAAATGGACATAGAGACCACGAGCAGAGAGATCAGGATTACAACAATGAGGATACCTTGGACAGGAGTAGTTCCTCTTCAAGGTCCCAAAGCAATTTTAGGATGGCACAAGAGGTTGACCATGGGTTTGGTTTGAGGGAAGCAGACTATGGGAAGAGACGTCGCATACCTTTGGAGTAAAGATCACCTTGTGGGTGCAGGCATCCTGATGGTTGGCTACTGCTACTTCTCACTGGTTTTGCTGGTGGCTTTTGACATGCAAGCCAGATCTGAGGAAAAAATTAAGTTAAAGATAGTGCTATACATTTGATACTGTCAACTTCTGTTGTTGCTTAAGGACATGCCTTGCTTCAAGAAACCAATATTTGTGTGCCTGAGAAGCTTGTTAGTTTTCCATAGCTTGTAGAAACTTCTGGAGCTTGGCCATTTACTGGTTGCAGCTTTGGCCAAATTCATCTTAAAAATTGACATACTACATAAACATACAACCTAAAGACACAATTTCCTTTACTCAATGCAATTATGAATGTGCAGTTGGTATAGTCTATTTATTTTTTTGGACTCTTCTTTACTTTTAGCCAAACAGTATAGCTGTCTAAAGACATATCCTGTGGACATGTGCTTCTTAAAGACATACGTTTTACATTTTCAAGTTCAAAGTGATAGACTGATGAGTGTTGATGGATCTTATTAGCTACCAGTTGCATATGTCTTTTATATGGCCTGACTTCCAGTTGAGATTGGTTGATCCCCAATCTCATGTATGTCAAAGTCTCATATATAAGCTTTATGAAGTCAGTTGGATTTGCTTCTATATATTACTTTCATGTGACTTCTGTCTAATTACTGCTATTGAAATAATGCTGATGTGTTCTGCATCATCTTTTAAACCACTTCGCTTATAAGTGGGAATTGTTTGTACTTTCTTGTATCTTTTGCTTTTCCTTGTAACTAGTTTTTTCTTTCCTTTTTAAGGACCAGTTCCCTGTTATGTCATGTGTTTTGATCAGATGTTTCTAGGGCATCTATTACTGCATAAAAATATTTTTTTGGCCAGATATTTCAGCTAGGTTTTTTCTACTTGGCTGTCCAGATGTTTTGTGCTCAGCTGGCTACGGTTCTTTGGATCACATATTCCAAACTTCCACGAAATCCTATTCTTGCAGTAAGTCTGTAGAAACTATGATGACCAGTCCCATGGAAGTTATATCATCAAACTACCAGTTTGTCTAGGTTATGCAGACAAAATATGTGATTCATGAATAGGTACATTCATCTGCACAGATACATCTCTGTATATTACATTCTGGATGTTTCCCATTGGAAGATATTAGGTTAATCTTACCACATAGTATAACATATCATATGCCTTTATTTTCTTTTTTGTTCTAGTTTGTCTTCTGGTGTCTGCTCCAGTTTAGTATTGTTTATTTGCTTATGGTGGATGTCTTATGCTTATCTTCTTTGATGCTGGGGCATACACTAAGTTTTATTTTCTACTCTCTTATATGACACAACTGGGGACAATATACATGCATACAAGTATGTTCCGACAAATTCTTCCTGTTTCAGTCATTTCTCTTTCAAAATAATTATCTCTTGACAACCATATGAAGCTCCTGTTTTCAAGATGTGATTTTATAGATGATACAATCTCAAAGTGTCTGCCTTAATTATGTTTCACCAGTGCATTGTACTTTTGCAATTCTGCATGATCCTTCAAATTTGCTAAATGTCCTAAATCCTCTATTTTGTCTGACCTTGAAATAAAGAAAAGAGGTGGATGACAGGTTGGCTTTATCAATGCATCAAATTCAGTTGTATAGCACTAACTTGTTTGTTGTAAGAGACTGACTGCTTAGGTTGTATGAGTCAGAGAGTCAAGGGACAAAATGGATAAAATATTTTAAAAATTACTCATGTAACATTGCTAAAAGCTTTTGATTAATCATGTAATCAGCTATTTGAACCTTCTTTTCCATATCAAGCAGAATCTTAAGAAAGTAATTGTTGCTATTAGCCGTTTGTGAAGGGTGCATCAGTTAGATCCTGAAATTGGTTATTTTGTAGAATCTGCACTGACCTAAACTCTTGGACATATGTAATTCGTTTATTGAAATTTATTCACCAAATATAAAATATACCACATCAAATGATGGCTTCAAAAGCTTAGTTTGACAAAGCTTATAGCTACTTCAAAAGGTTATAATTTACTCCGACTATTATGTGTGTGCCTGTATGTTTTTATCTTATTTGAAAGTCGATTCAAATTTGAATTTTAATGTGGTCTTCTCTTCTTATATCAGTCAAGGAAGAGATCATTGATCTAGGCAATAAATAATTTGTTGTGATGGTAACTGAATCAGACTTTACGAGATCAAGTGCATGTCGTTGGTGCCATTGGTTGCTACATGGTCTGGAAGGTTTCTAATTTTGCTGTTGCTACCTGGGGCACAATCTGCAAGACTGCATGATCTGTGGAATCACCTTGTTGTTATGATGTATAGTTTCTTGTTGTTTATGTCATCAAAGACTTACATCAGCATCACTGTATTGTTTATGTCATCAAAGACTTGCATCAGCATCACTGCATCAGCATGTAGGATTACTCAGGTCTTAAAGAACTTGTTATAGAGCTCATAGTGTTAGACCTGTTTGTGGTTTGTCAGATTTGCCATATTAGTGTTGTTGCAGCCGAGAAACTTGAGAATTTGTTTCCATGTTTTGTTCTGTAAAATGTTCTGCACTTGTATATCATGTATCGGTTGAGGCCCGAGCATACAAAGAACTGTAGCTAGACAACCAATCAATTGCTTTTCTCTGTTCTCTTCCTTGGGGAGCAGATATGAATTATACATGTATTGTATTGTGTGTTTTAAGTTTGTGAATTTTTTTTTTTATTGTCGATCAATCATTTCTCTTCCTTCTATCGGTTCTACATGTCTTATATTGTCCTCTAAATTTGTGAAATATTTTGATTGTTGTGCAGTTCATGTTATGTTAGTCTATAGATTTCTGCATGTAAATATGTCAAAACAAGTGCCTTGTACATTTTGTTCCTTGTTCCTCATAGTCTGCAGTCTTTTGATGTCATTTTTCCCCCCTTCTTCTCAGGAAAATTTCTTTGTGGTCATTTAATCTGAATTAACATGCTCTCTTTGGAAGTCATTTGATTTGATTAATTGACAGCTCGGAGATGGAAACACTTTTTTGAGTTCGTGTGACTCATCTGAAGGTTTCCAAAACTCGTATGATCTTTCTTCTGTTAAAGTTTCTTTGACTTATTAGGTGACTTGTATCTACGTTAATTGATTTGTTGTTGTTGTGTATTGAATAGTGTCTTATGTTGTGTCTTTTTGTGCGACACAATTATTTTCTATTGATTGCCTTGCGTTGGTATTTTTATTCAGTAAGTGGTACCCGCCGCTGCGGGTTGGCCGAGTCTTCATTCTCTGTGGAAAAATACTATTTTTTGGCTACTCGCTTTCGTACCCTGATATTGGTTGGTCATCCGCTGGGACCCGGTTGCATCTTGAATTATTGCACGCGGCAATAACGGGTACTACGAGAAGGAAGGTGTTGCGCTTCAGCGATCAACGCGCAGCTTCGGCGTCTTGGCCGAGCGACCAAACACGCGCATGGGGGGTGCTTCTGGAGTGAACGCTTAGGTGGGACCCGCCGTCACTGAGTCTTCGTTTCTCCGCGGTCAGGGCTACAAGGTGGCGTACCTCGACGGTGGTTGGCGATGGTCGGCGGGACCGAGTCGCCGCTCCGGTCACGACTCGGTGGCAGGCGTAGAGCTCAACCGCTGACGGGCAGTCAAATATGGTGTCGCACTCGAGGGGGATCAACGCGGCAGCTTGGGATCGAACACGGTTCATGGTACTGCGTTCTGCTGGCCGGTTCTCGCGTGGAGGCTTGAGATCGACCGGGCTCTCGTGTTTGGTCGCTGCGACAAGAGACGGCCCATACAGTGGAATCTTAATCGCTAAATCGTCGCATGCGATCGCATGTGCTAAAAGGAGGAGAAAAAGTTCTCTCCATTTCCTCGGGCATCTCTCTCTCGCTTGCTGCTGTCGCTCCACTCCTCCCTTCCGTTCCCCTTTTGTATGCCGACGGGCGAATGGGAGTCGTCGAGGCGAAACTCACCGTGAAGGATGACGCGAAGTCATCTTCGTCTCCTCCTCCTCCGAACTTCTCCATGGATGCCGCGCACAGAGGACTCGCGAGCATGATGCCGGAGGAGAAGCCCTTGGACGTTGTTGACGATCCCGAGATCCCAGAACCGGCTGACGATGTTGGTTTCGATCAAGATCCGGAGTCGCCCAAGAAAGGTGGGGAGGAGGGGGTGGCGGCGGCGGCCGAAAAAGCGGTATGGCCTCGATTTTCCCAGAGACCGGATGCGACCGATTGCGCGTTTTATATGAAGACAGGGACCTGTAAATTTGGGTTGAATTGCAGGTTCAATCATCCCCCAAAAGGGAGACATAGGGTTGTGCCTCCCTTCATCATGTTCTTTAAGAGTTTCCTATTTCGCATCTTGATCAGATTTTTAGGTCTTGCTTGTGCGTTAATGATCGATTTATTTTCTTGATCTTGATTGCCAGGCCAAGCCGGAGAAACAATCGGAAAATGTTCAGGTAAACAACTCTCATCAATAATTAATGATCTTAGCCCTTTGTGGTGTGTCTACACATCCAAAGAAAAGCGAACAAAACGGTAGTTAGCTTGTGCAACCAATAATTAAAATGCAGCTTTGTAGTATATAATTTTCAGATGACAACAGGTTTTTTTTTTAAGAAAATTCATTTTGATATCTTTATTTAATTCCATTGTTGGCTTAAAAGGAAAAGTAAGCTTGTTCCTTTTTTACACGTTGGATTTTGCATAGGTTTTGTTTCCTGCTATGATTTTTGGCACTCTTGATCGCCAGACTTGTTGACATTTGTTAGAATTAACTGATGACACAATAATGGACTACAATCATGTATCTGAAACTTGCCGAAACAATAGACACCTAGTGACAAAAAGCTGTAAAATACCAAATCCCAGTATTTCCATTAATGTTAGAGTAAGAAGAAGAACCTTTCTGTTTAATGAAATTGCATTGTTGGCCCATCTAGTGGTCGCTTCTATGAAATTCTCCTGGATAACAAATTTTGTTGCCTTCTTCTGTTCTTAATTCACAATCAAATTCAAGTTTTTAGGCCCTGGTGAAAAATGTTTTATGAAAGAAAAAATCATGTCAGTCTAACTAAAAAAAATAAATGATCCTTCATAGATTAAAATCATAGGATCTCTATTTTTAGTTACAGCAGTTTCTAGTTAACAGATCCTGTCTGTTTTAGAGAACTCTCTACAAAAAATATTAAGTGTGTCATTTTGGACGTTCTTATGATTTCTCAAGTTTTTGGTTTGCTGGATTGTTTTCTGAAGCATTCGTAAGAACTAATACTTTGTAAAACCATGGTCACAATAATGAAGTAGATCAAACTATCTGTTTGGAGAGTATGACCGAGATCGACCGGGCTCTCGTGTTTGGTCGCTGCGACAAGAGACGGCCCATACAGTGGAATCTTAATCGCTAAATCGTCGCATGCGATCGCATGTGCTAAAAGGAGGAGAAAAAGTTCTCTCCATTTCCTCGGGCATCTCTCTCTCGCTTGCTGCTGTCGCTCCACTCCTCCCTTCCGTTCCCCTTTTGTATGCCGACGGGCGAATGGGAGTCGTCGAGGCGAAACTCACCGTGAAGGATGACGCGAAGTCATCTTCGTCTCCTCCTCCTCCGAACTTCTCCATGGATGCCGCGCACAGAGGACTCGCGAGCATGATGCCGGAGGAGAAGCCCTTGGACGTTGTTGACGATCCCGAGATCCCAGAACCGGCTGACGATGTTGGTTTCGATCAAGATCCGGAGTCGCCTAAGAAAGGTGGGGAGGAGGGGTTGGCGGCGGCGGCCGAAAAAGGGGTATGGCCTGGATTTTCCCAGAGACCGGATGCGATCAATTGCGCATTTTATATGAAGACAGGGACCTGTAAATTTGGGTTGAATTGCAGGTTCAATCATCCCCCAAAAGGGAGACATAGGGTTGTGCCTCCCTTCATCATGTTCTTTAAGAGTTTCCTATTTCGCATCTTGATCAGATTTTTAGGTCTTGCTTGTGCGTTAATGATCGATTTATTTTCTTGATCTTGATTGCCAGGCCAAGCCGGAGAAACAATCGGAATATGTTCAGGTAAACAACTCTCATCAATAATTAATGATCTTAGCCCTTTGTGGTGTGTCTACACATCCAAAGAAAAGCGAACAAAACGGTAGTTAGCTTGTGCAACCAATAATTAAAATGCAGCTTTGTAGTATATAATTTTCAGATGACAACAGGTTTTTTTTTTAAGAAAATTCATTTTGATATCTTTATTTAATTCCATTGTTGGCTTAAAAGGAAAAGTAAGCTTGTTCCTTTTTTACACGTTGGATTTTGCATAGGTTTTGTTTCCTGCTATGATTTTTGGCACTCTTGATCGCCAGACTTGTTGACATTTGTTAGAATTAACTGATGACACAATAATGGACTACAATCATGTATCTGAAACTTGCCGAAACAATAGACACCTAGTGACAAAAAGCTGTAAAATACCAAATCCCAGTATTTCCATTAATGTTAGAGTAAGAAGAAGAACCTTTCTGTTTAATGAAATTGCATTGTTGGCCCATCTAGTGGTCGCTTCTATGAAATTCTCCTGGATAACAAATTTTGTTGCCTTCTTCTGTTCTTAATTCACAATCAAATTCAAGTTTTTAGGCCCTGGTGAAAAATGTTTTATGAAAGAAAAAATCATGTCAGTCTAACTAAAAAAAATAAATGATCCTTCATAGATTAAAATCATAGGATCTCTATTTTTAGTTACAGCAGTTTCTAGTTAACAGATCCTGTCTGTTTTAGAGAACTCTCTACAAAAAATATTAAGTGTGTCATTTTGGACGTTCTTATGATTTCTCAAGTTTTTGGTTTGCTGGATTGTTTTCTGAAGCTTTCGTAAGAACTAATACTTTGTAAAACCATGGTCACAATAATGAAGTAGATCAAACTATCTGTTTGGAGAGTATGACCGTAGCACTAAGGTGTTGTGAGCCTTTGGTTTCTAATGTCTAAGGTCTTATCTCAAGTGAATGTATGTCCAACTTTGCAGTTGTATGTGTAGAAGCCAGTCTCCTTCGACAATGATAATCTAGTCCGATAAATTCCTTTCTATCCCTGTTGGGTTTTCTTGTAACCCTTATTTTGTCTTTCCCTCAAACCTTAGCCTACTTCTGGACAGGATTGTAAATTTTACGAGGATAGGCTATTTATCACCTTATTTTCTGGGAATGGTATTCCTAATATTCTTTCTGGATTGTCCTCCTATGTATTTTCTTTGATTTTCAGCATTGATCCTTATTTTCTTACCAATGTTTCTTATGCTTCTATGACATCTGCATAATGCAACATCTAATTACACATAGCAGTTCATGAGGCCAGACTGTATACTGCCTTGTTGTATAGCAAGGGCATTAGCACATGGTAAACTATCCTTTTGTATCGTTCTTGTGTACCTTTATATTCCCTTTTTAGCACCAAGCCTGTCTCATCTTCCTCACCTTTTCCTATATGATTATATGTTTTGTTCATAATGCATATTGGTTTCTGGCTAGTCTCCAGTTATGGCTAGAGTTCCTGTTGGAGATGTGAAGTGTTGGCATTATACTCATTGATGATTTGCTTATGTGTCAGTATGAATGGTATAAAGCATAACTAAGATTTAAATTGTATCCATCAATATTGTTTTAACATGTGATGAATTCAGCTGATTTGTTAACTCTTAAATAGAAGTAGGCGGAACATATGCAGGAACACGTGGTTACTTTTAATATATGAATAATCAAAATTGACTTGACAATTTGTAAATAATGTCATAATTTCATAATCTAATGTGATATTGTTATGACTGAGTGATTATTTTCATTTTTTCTTAATTGTTTAAGACTATTAAAGCGGCACATAAGGGATCTGGTTCGGAAAAGATGGCTCAAACAACATGCAAGGTGAGCAGTTTTTTTTTCTCCAACTGTTCTTTCAAGTTACTTATATTCATTTTGGTTTTCTTATCATTTTTGGTAACTATAATGAGTTTCTCACTATTGAAGAGAATCTGTGAAATTCTTATTCATGTTATACTCTGTTTTTCCTTTAAAAGTGAATAATTGTATTGCCTGGAATTTGGAAAGGTTGGTGAGAAGGAAAAGAAAGTTGCCCAAAAGAGTCTCAGGCTTGAGGTCAGTTTTTCTACAACCATTATTAGTTCAATTGGCCTTTAATTTTCATATCCAGTAATATTTAAGTGCTGCTATCATGATTGATTCATTTTATTTATTTCTTCAAGCATGCGATCATAAGAATTATGTTTGCTATTTTTCTTGGAGAGTATGACCGTAGCACTAAGGTGTTGTGAGCCTTTGGTTTCTAATGTCTAAGGTCTTATCTCAAGTGAATGTATGTCCAACTTTGCAGTTGTATGTGTAGAAGCCAGTCTCCTTCGACAATGATAATCTAGTCCGATAAATTCCTTTCTATCCCTGTTGGGTTTTCTTGTAACCCTTATTTTGTCTTTCCCTCAAACCTTAGCCTACTTCTGGACAGGATTGTAAATTTTACGAGGATAGGCTATTTATCACCTTATTTTCTGGGAATGGTATTCCTAATATTCTTTCTGGATTGTCCTCCTATGTATTTTCTTTGATTTTCAGCATTGATCCTTATTTTCTTACCAATGTTTCTTATGCTTCTATTACATCTGCATAATGCAACATCTAATTACACATAGCAGTTCATGAGGCCAGACTGTATACTGCCTTGTTGTATAGCAAGGGCATTAGCACATGGTAAACTATCCTTTTGTATCGTTCTTATGTACCTTTATATTCCCTTTTTATCACCAAGCCTGTCTCGTCTTCCTCACCTTTTCCTATATATGATTATATGTTTTGTTCATAATGCATATTGGTTTCTGGCTAGTCTCCAGTTATGGCTAGAGTTCCTGTTGGAGATGTGAAGTGTTGGCATTATACTCATTGATGATTTGCTTATGTGTCAGTATGAATGGTATAAAGCATAACTAAGATTTAAATTGTATCCATCAATATTGTTTTAACATGTGATGAATTCAGCTGATTTGTTAACTCTTAAATAGAAGTAGGCGGAACATATGCAGGAACACGTGGTTACTTTTAACATATGAATAATCAAAATTGACTTGCCAATTTGTAAAGAATGTCAACCGCTGACGGGCAGTCAAATATGGTGTCGCACTCGAGGGGGATCAACGCGGCAGCTTGGGATCGAACACGGTTCATGGTACTGCGTCCTGCTGGCCGGTCCCCGCGTGGAGGCTTGAGATCGACCGGGCTCTCGTGTTTGGTCGCTGCGACAAGAGACGGCCCATACAGTGGAATCTTAATCGCTAAATCGTCGCATGCGATCGCATGTGCTAAAAGGAGGAGAAAAAGTTCTCTCCATTTCCTCGGGCATCTCTCTCTCGCTTGCTGCTGTCGCTCCACTCCTCCCTTCCGTTCCCCTTTTGTATGCCGACGGGCGAATGGGAGTCGTCGAGGCGAAACTCACCGTGAAGGATGACGCGAAGTCATCTTCGTCTCCTCCTCCTCCGAACTTCTCCATGGATGCATAATCTAGTCCGATAAATTCCTTTCTATCCCTGTTGGGTTTTCTTGTAACCCTTATTTTGTCTTTTCCTCAAACCTTAGCCTACTTCTGGACAGGATTGTAAATTTTACGAGGATAGGCTATTTATCACCTTATTTTCTGGGAATGGTATTCCTAATATTCTTTCTGGATTGTCCTCCTATGTATTTTCTTTGATTTTCAGCATTGATCCTTATCTTCTTACCAATGTTTCTTATGCTTCTATGACATCTGCATAATGCAACATCTAATTACACATAGCAGTTCATGAGGCCAGACTGTATACTGCCTTGTTGTATAGCAAGGGCATTAGCACATGGTAAACTATCCTTTTGTATCGTTCTTGTGTACCTTTATATTCCCTTTTTAGCACCAAGCCTGTCTCATCTTCCTCACCTTTTCCTATATGATTATATGTTTTGTTCATAATGCATATTGGTTTCTGGCTAGTCTCCAGTTATGGCTAGAGTTCCTGTTGGAGATGTGAAGTGTTGGCATTATACTCATTGATGATTTAGTTATGTGTCAATATGAATGGTATAAAGCATAACTATGATTTAAATTGTATTCATCAATATTGTTTTAACATGCGATGAATTCAGCTTATTTGTTAACTCTTAAACAGAAGTAGGCGGAACATATGCAGGAACACGTGGTTACTTTTAACATATGAATAATCAAAATTGACTTGACAATTTGTAAATAATGTCATAATTTCATAATCTAATGTGATATTGTTATGACTGAGTGATTATTTTCATTTTTTCTTAATTGTTTAAGACTATTAAAGCGGCACATAAGGGATCTGGTTCGGAAAAGATGGCTCAAACAACATGCAAGGTGAGCAGTTTTTTTTTCTCCAACTGTTCTTTCAAGTTATATTCATTTTGGTTTTCTTATCATTTTCGGTAACTATAATGAGTTTCTCACTATTGAAGTAGAATCTGTGAAATTCTTATTCATGTTATACTCTGTATTTCCTTTAAAAGTGAATAATTGTATTGCCAGGAATTTGGAAAGGTTGGTGAGAAGGAAAAGAAAGTTGCCCAAAAGAATTTCAAGCCTGAGGTCAGTTTTTCTACAACCAATATCAGTTCAATCGGCCTTTAATTTTCATATCCAGGCACATGGTAAACTATCCTTTTGTATCGTTCTTGTGTACCTTTATATTCCCTTTTTAGCACCAAGCCTGTCTCATCTTCCTCACCTTTTCCTATATGATTATATGTTTTGTTCATAATGCATATTGGTTTCTGGCTAGTCTCCAGTTATGGCTAGAGTTCCTGTTGGAGATGTGAAGTGTTGGCATTATACTCATTGATGATTTAGTTATGTGTCAATATGAATGGTATAAAGCATAACTATGATTTAAATTGTATTCATCAATATTGTTTTAACATGCGATGAATTCAGCTTATTTGTTAACTCTTAAACAGAAGTAGGCGGAACATATGCAGGAACACGTGGTTACTTTTAACATATGAATAATCAAAATTGACTTGCCAATTTGTAAAGAATGTCATAATTTCATAATCTAATGTGATATTGTTATGAATGAGTGATTATTTTCATTTTTTCTTAATTGTTTAAGACTATTAAAGCGGCACATAAGGGATCTGGTTCAGAAAAGATGGGTCAAACAACATGCAAGGTGAGCAGTTTTTTTTTCTCCAACTGTTCTTTCAAGTTATATTCATTTTGGTTTTCTTATCATAGACTTATTTTTCTTAACGTTTTAGGTAAATATAATGACTTTATCATTACTGAAGCAGAATGTGTGAAATTCTTATCCATGTTGCACTTTATATTTCCTTTAAAATTGAATAATTTAATTGCTTGGAACTTGGAAAGGTTGGTGAGAAGGAAAAGAAAGTTGCCCAAAAGAATTTCAAGCCTGAGGTCAGTTTTTCTACAACCAATATCAGTTCAATCGGCCTTTAATTTTCATATCCAGGAATATTTAACTGCTGCTATCATGATTTGATTCATTTTATTTATTTCTTCAAGCATGTGATCATAAGAATTGCTTTTGCTTTTTTTTTTTCTAAGTATGAAGCATGACTGCAGTTTATATTTTCCAATTTATGTGTTGCTTTTCCTATATGATTATATGTTTTGTTCATAATGCATATTGGTTTCTGGCTAGTCTCCAGTTATGGCTAGAGTTCCTGTTGGAGATGTGAAGTGTTGGCATTATACTCATTGATGATTTGCTTATGTGTCAGTATGAATGGTATAAAGCATAACTAAGATTTAAATTGTATCCATCAATATTGTTTTAACATGTGATGAATTCAGCTGATTTGTTAACTCTTAAATAGAAGTAGGCGGAACATATGCAGGAACACGTGGTTCAACATATCTTTTTACTGCTATATTTATTTATGTATTCATCTGTTTTAAATAAGTTTACATTTTCATAATAATGCTGTAGCATTTTTTTATGATTCTGGGTTTAGGGCTCGGAATTTATGGATTAATGTACCACAGTGAGATGCATTGGTCCATCAAAGTCTTTATGAACCAATGTAATTAATGTAATACTATAAAATCATGTTAATCTTAAAAGCCTTGTAAAAACATATCATATATCTCATGCTAGAAAGGAGAGATAAGATTTCTAACATTCTTTATTAAGAATGTAAATTGGGTTGATTTATGAGTTTCCAAAAATTAAAAAAAAAGATCAATTTGTGCCTTTTTATAGAATTTGTATTTTCATATTATTTGGTATCTAAGTCTGGTTTGTGCTGCAATAGTTGATGTTGTTGATCTTGATTTTCAGGTCACATTGAAGAAACAATGGAAGGTTGTTCAGGTAATACTTTGTTGGTGTCCTTTAGAATTTCTTTTATATAGATAGTTGATGTTATTTGTGCACATGCATTCTTTTGTATTTGGCAAGTCATTAAAATTGATTTATGCTGAAACATTCTATTTCCAAACAATAGGCTTCTATCTTACTAAGGTGAGGTCCTTTTTTTTTTATTGCTCCATTTCTGAATTGGTATGTGTAATCCCATATATATTTCAAGTTCATTACGCTCCAACTTTGTTATCCCTGTCAGTTGTTTTTCCTTGAACCTTTACTTTCTTCTCATTATTGGTTGCAATTTGTAAAAGTTTAAAGCATTGGTTACTGATTGCCTTCTTGTTACTATCCAGACAATGGCATATGTGGCTATATCTTTCCTTTTAGCAATTAGCACTCTCAGTTATCATTTTTCTCGTACTTGATTCTTTTGCTTAAATGCTGCCTTCAGAATGTAACAAGCAATTTAATATAGAAGACCTTGTACATGCTAAATCAGAAAAATGAAATATTTAATTGCCAGATTAAACTGAAGCAGAACACAGATCAAAAGTTTTTTTCTTGTATAAAAAATTTGTAGATATTATATTATGCGTGGTTCCCCTGTTTTTTACTTGATACAAATGATTTAACATTTAAGTGATTCCAGACTAGGAAATTTTATTAAGAGTTCCTTTATCAAGCTTTAGAGGACTGTTGAGTGAAAATCGAATATTAAATATAGTATTTATGTAAGTATTTTTTGGTGAATTAAGAGAACTGATATGTTTGTTGAGCTGATTCTTAAGGCATGGCTTGAGGGGATGCAAGACATGCGAAGTATTAGACTATTAGTTTTTTTTTTGGCAAAGGATAAGTGACGAAGGCAGGATTCAAGCTCAAGACCTTGTGATATACTATCAAAGCCTTTACCACCAGCTAAGCTAGCTAACACCTTCGAAGTGTTAGTTTTATACTCCTATAGATATGAAACAGAGTTATGTAATGGTGTCATTGTGAACATTAAACAAGATACTTAAAGCTCTTCTTCAGTCAGGTCCAACATGATCGGCTGATTATCTTCCAATGTACCATTGCATTTGCATATGCAAGAAAAATTAATTACTTTATTTTCTAGAAAAAATCATTATCATCTTGGCAATCTCCTAATATCAACACAGGTTTCTACTTTGGATTGATGTTATCGTTGATCATGTTCTCTCCTTTCTTGTCCTAACTATTTAGAAAGCCGCTAGAGAAGAGCATGAAGAATCTTCATTGATAATGGAGGTACAAACATCATGCAGAGTAAGCAATTTCACTATTGACTTTGTTGTTTTATATAAAGATTGTACAAGTATTCTTTCATGTTAGTTAGGTTTGTTTGGCTTTCCTGGACCCATAAATGTATGATGCTAGTGTAGGTTTTTTATGGCCTTTCAGATAATTGTAGTGATCTATTAGTCTTGGAGTATATGTTGTAAGGTTCTTATTGGAATAGTACCTTTATTTGCTTTGATGTGGAATATTTGAAATTCTTGGAAAGGTTGATGAGAAAGAAAAGGAGATTGCCCATAGCTTCATGCAATTAAAATGTGAGGTAACATTTTCATAAAATCTTCTAATTTATCATTGGTTTATTAATTCAGAGGTCTAGTTTTGTTTAAGGGGCTACATTTTTTATAATTTTTTGTCATGTGAACATAAGGATGTATGAATTGAGCACATTTTCCATTTCTAATTATGAATTGACTTAAATAAGTTAATTGGTTAGTACTGATGTGGTGCTTTTTCCCTCTTATTCTTCTTGTTTAAACTTTAAAGAAAACAGAGGAAAAACAAAAGGCAATCCTCTTAAGAACAGTGGAGCAGACAGAGATAAAGGTCAATAATTTCATTCTTAAATTGTTCTTTCATTTTATTTTGTATTTGTTTAAAATGAAACAATTGAGCCAAATGGCCCAAATCATAGAAGGCTATATTCTTTTAATGCCTTCTAATTTTGTGACTTGAACTGATAATTTGTTTAATTCTTTTGTGGACCTCATAGGCTGCTGAGGACAAGCAATCTTTTCCAGAAAGGATAGAGCATGAAGACAAGAAGGTTGACATCCTATCATTACCAGAGGAGAAACAAACTCTTTCTGGAAGATCAGAGCAGCAAGATTACAAGGTCAGCATTTTTCCATTACCATAAATCCACTGTTATGGTCACCAATGATGCTAGCCAAGGTGATGGAAATACTAGAGTTCGGGCTCCAAGGGTGGAGTTGGCCAATTATACTGGTGGTGGTCATGATAATGATGATAATATTTGTGGTAGCAATGGTTGCAGCGTAGTAGCAGGACAGAAGTGGTAATGGTGGTGGTGGTAGTGGTAAAGTTGCTGCAGTGGCAGTTATGGTGGTGATGACAATGGCAGTGGTAGTGGGTACTGGTGGTTCCAGTAGTGGTGATAGTAACAGTTTGGTAATTGTAGCAGCAACGATGATGACTGTTGTAGTGGTTGGTGGCAGTAGCAGTAGTGGTCAGTTGTGGCAGTGACTTGCAGTGGTGTTAGCATTAGCTGTGGCAGGGTCAGAGGTGATGGTGGTAAATAGAAGGTGGTAGGTGGCAATTTGCATAATTACAAGTGGTGAATCTCAGGATAAAGAGAGATTCTATCAATAAATCTTTATAGGAAATTGAAAGATCTTGACCTCTTCTTCTAAAAGGAAATTCTGACTTCTCCAAAGATTTACTTGAATGATGTTACCAAACACCTGGAATTTTATAAAGGTTTTATTTTTATTTTTGGCTTTTTGCTTTTTAAGCTACAGAAGACCTTTTGGATAGCTAAACCAAACATGTCCAGAGAGTCCTAATATGTTATAGTTGTCAGCTGCTATAACTTGTATTTGGAGACTTCTAAGTGTCTCTTTTGGGATCCTTTTTGTGGATTATTAAGTTGTAATTTTTTATTACTACTATAAATAACAGCTTTATGTCCAAAATCCCAAATGATTAAGCTTGGGATGTTATCTTTAAGTTATGCAATGAATTTAGCTCGGTTTTGTAGATATTAGCTTTCCTCTTCCCTATTAACCTACCTACTTTTTGCTTATTCTTTTGGATTTTCCATATTCGTATTATCATTCTCATCTGATTTAGTTTTCATTTAAAATTACAGCACAAATAGATTTCATGAGAGAAGAGAAAAAACTTAAAAGTCTGTTACAGAAGAAACAATCACATGAATCATTATATCAAAAAGGATGTTGGTGGTTTGGGCTACCCAGAGGAACGTTTGCAACTTTGCATTACCAGTCATTTTATATAATGCTATAAGCCTCTGATATGCTGTAAATTTGCTTGTTATCTGTTTCTTAATCTTCATATGAAAGGCTGCTAGGGAAAAGGGTAAAGAAACCACTTCAGAAAAGGGTGAACAGACAAAATTCAAGGTAATTTTAAAGCCTATGCTTGTGATGTTGTGTTGTTTATACTTTATACATTGGATAAAGTTCTGTATTATAGACTAACCTTTAGATATTTGTTTTTCTCCTCATTATTGACATAACCACTTGTCTTTTTTTCTTTTGGATTTTCCACATTCATATTATCATTCTCATCTTGTCAGTGATTTGAGCCGCCTAGAGGAACTTTTGCATTAATATCATGTTATCTTACTGCGATGGACCTTATATGGTGTAAATTTGCTTGTTATTTTGTTCCTAAATCTTCATATGAAAGGCTGGCACAGAGGAGGGTAAAGAAACTACTTTGGGAAAGGGTGGCCTGATAGAACACAAGGTAAGTCCAGGAAGCTATAATTCAGATTTTTTTTTTATTTATGTAACAAATTAAGTTTGGTTTTGCGGAATGACTTTTAGATACTAGCTTTTCTCTTCCACATTGACCTGCCTACTTGTGACCTTTCTTTTTTAGATCTTTCACATTCATAGCATCATCCTCATTTCATTTAGTTATGTTTAGAAATTACATCGCAATTAGAGTGCATGAGAGAAGAGAAAAACACTCAAGATTGTGAAAGAAGAAACAATCCTGTAAATCATTATTTCAATAAGTACAGGACGTTATTGGTGATTTGTGCCACCTAGAGGAACTTTTACATTACTATTCATTTTACTTAATGCTACAGGCCTCTGATATCTTGTAAATTTTTTTGTTATTTTGTTTCTGAATCTTCATATGAAAGGCTGCTACGGAAAAGAGTAAAGAAACCACTTTGGAAAAGGGTGGACAGATAGAATGCAAGGTAATTTATAGATTTCCTTGTATTTTACGTACCTATTTTTTATCATTTCACACACAACTGTAAGAAATATGCATATGTCACAAACATGATTTTGTGAAGTCATTTTTGAATGCAATGTAAGTTATATATGATAAATTCTGCAGTTTTACACAATGCCAGGAGGTTGTAAGTATGGGAAATCCTGCAAATATGTTCATTCTCAAAAGAAAATGGAAGGCAATTCATTAAAATTGAACTTCTTAGGCCTTCCAATTAGACTGGTAAGCGTGCTATTTACTTTCATACATTATGATGCTTTCTTTGCTTTGTATCAGACTTCTATGTAACCATACTGAATATGTTCGTGGTCAATTTTCTTAGTTTTTGCCAGTGTCAGGCACCTACGGTTTCATATCATGTGTTGATGATTGCAGGGAGCAAAGGAATGCCCATATTACATGCGTACAGGCAATTGTAAATTTTCTACCAATTGTAGATATCATCATCCTGATCCTACTGTCGCAATGGTTGGACAAGATCCTCATTCAGGATGTCAAAGTAGTGGATCTATGCAACAAAGTGCCTTTGGAGTATCAACAATGCCTGTGACACCCAGTCGTAGTCAAGGAACACTTAATGGACCAACTTCTTTTGTAGTTGCATCACCAGCCTGTTCCCCAGCTTCAAATTTGCATTCACAAGGGTTCCATTCAAATTCAGGATGCAATGGATATCAGGTAATTTTTACAGTCCACGTGCTCAAGTTTATAAAAGTCTCCCCACTTTGCTTTAAATCTTTTTGTTTGGAAAGTCACCATGGTACCTCAGGTTCATGAAAATCCAACATAACATGAAAATGTAATATAGAAATCCTGTTGAAACTTCAGTTTTCATTCTGATATTCAGAGGCATGTCTACTTATTTCAATGACCTGAATTTTAAGTATAAACACTGTTATCTTAAAGTTGTTTAGGCATTCATAGTCGGTAGTTTCCAGATGTAGATTAGTTTCACTATACTGTAGCATCACTGGACACCAAAAAAAGAAGAATATTTCACTCAATCACCTCTCTTAGATAAAGAACCTTTTGTAGTCTGCTACATTTTAGTGCAGAATATTCCAGTAAACTATTTAGAATTTGGTGTGGTTTACCTAAAAACAAAATCAGGTTATGGAAGAAAGATGAAAATATTGATCATTCTAGATATATAGCCGCAAATTAACAAGTAAATGGAAAACATGTATTTTGATGTTATGTCAAAATGTTATGAAAGTGATGCATGATGGTGGGTGGAGGAAACTAATAGTTTCAAAGGGAATGAGTAGATATTTTGATAAACATGTTGTGTGAGAGTTTGAGCTGCCCATGTTGTTGATTGCTATTGCATTAAAGGGTTGTGGTAATAGGAGAATAGCAAAACTAAAGTGAAGGGGGTTTCTGGATGGAGTGATCTTTCTCTACATAAGAGTGTATCAATAACTGGAAGCAGTGATAACAAAAGATGTTCGCTCAAATCTTTGCTAAACATGAAACGTGTAATGTGATACATTTGCAAGTATAAAATATAACAAACCTGTTATAGACGTATATCTTGTATTCATTCATATACTGTTTGATTCAGTTTGTTCTTGTCCATTTTTCTGAAACTCAATCTGTCAGCAAACCTGAAAATTGGTCCAACTTCAAACACACAGAACTGACTACGTGTTTTTAATTGATAATATGATATGTTTGAATACCTTTAAGGCTTGCCAGCTACCACTCCTGCCCCAGTTTAGTCCACATTGAAAGTGAGCAAAGCATATGATTAATTTATAGGTCTATGATTCATTTATAATGGTTTGATGGATGTACTCGTAAATTGAACTTAGCATCTTGGGTCATTGGTTAGTTTATAGGTTAGTTATATCAAAGCAGGCTAGCATTGGGCATGAGACTCGAGTAGAAAAGATTGAACTTAGCATCTTGGGTCATTGGTTAGTTAATAGGTTAGTTATCTCATCAAGCTGGATCATAATAAATGATATCAAAGCAGGCTAGCATTGGGACATGAGACTCCGGTAGAAAAGGTATGTCATAGCATAAAACCATCATTGAGTTATGCCTCACATGCATCATGTTAAATTAGATTTTGTGCTATATTCAGGTCTTGACGAAGATATCAAGTCTTTTTAAGTGGGAGAGGCTTAAGCATTTAAGCATCTTAAGGTAATGGTCCAGGCTCAACGATATTAATGGGTCAATATTCCCATCATGCTGCTGCAGCAAATAAAAATAATGCTCATAAGGTCAGAAGCAAGATACCATATTTCTTACTTGAAATAGGGGCTGAAACATCAGTTCTTGCTTATGGGAAGCAACCTACTGTCTCTCCTACTTTAAGTAGGGAGAGAGATTCACTACTTCTATGAAAGAGTCAACATGGTTGCTAGCAGATGCATTTCACTATCGCAGGCATAACAGTAGATTGAAACACAACTTACAAAGAAACAATTTTTCCGATGACGACAAAGGATGTCTTGTAAAATTCAAAATCGTAGTCAACATAGTATATCTTATCAAACTTGTCTGGAATGGTTTTGTTCAGGTCTCCATGAACTGTTTTTCTTTTTCAACCAAAGTTACATGTACAAATTTAGCTTCATCCATCATGAATAATGATGAAAATAAATGTGATTTCATTGTTCATTAGCAGGTGCACATCGATGAATATCCCGAGAGACCAGGTCAGCCAGAGTGCCACTACTACATGAAAAATGGGTTTTGCCCATTTAAATCAGTGTGCAAGTTTGATCATCCCAAGTCTCATCTTCCAGATCCAAATGTTAGCCCTCCACAATGGGAGTAGCGGCTATGGTGACATTGCGGATCCAAATGTTATGACAAGGTTGATCAGTGCTGAGACGTGAGATGCAATCTCGAACATTAGCAAAGCAATGAAAGTGATGTTTCTTCTCTATTTGATTGAAAACCTGAGGGTCGTTTGTTGCTACGGAGTGAAAGTTAAATATCTTCATTAAACGGAACTTTAATGTTCGTGTATGATAAAATTCGTTGTAGCACGACATACCGCTCAGTATGGGCGGTATATATCGATTCTACAAGAGATCGGTACGATTAGTATATGAGTACACTTCCATGTATCATGTGTTGGTATGTTTGGTACGATTTGATATAGCTCGATATGTATCGTATCAATAGCTGATTGGTATATCGATACGAATCAGTAAGGTGAATTATGGTGTATAGATTGTATTTCATTTATCCTAATCTGAACATAAAGTGAATTATCACTGCTATAAAAATGTTAATAGCGGAGTAAGATTCTAAACTTATTTCTTTTGGGTTCATTGATGCTGTCAAATATTCTGAAAGGAGTAGGTAGAACATACTTCTTGTCGCTCCATTTCCATGATCTGAAACTGCTTTGGATTATATCCGTGGCATTGTTCTACTATTTGCACAACACAATTTAGATTTTATTTGTATTATTAGCCTTAAACACTCTTAATTATCCAACAGTTCTGATGATGAAAATATTGAGGATATTAAAGTTGCACATTTACCACATGTAGAACAGAGTTGAGTCTCCCAAAACTACTAATCTATGGCAAGGAAAAGGTCAATTTTGATGTCATGAAGATTTTTTTAACGATCTGGTTAATAGAGTTGGAGGCACAAAGGTGATATACATAAATCGCTAAGGAACATGTTTATGCCCATATAATTCGATATATCATATATATATACATATATATATATATATATATCCCATCGAAATCATAAAAATCAAGAACACACTATTTGAGAAAAAGGAAAACATGAGATGTTATATAATAAAAAAAAGAAAAGAATTTTTTTTTTCGAAAAAACCAATCACCAACTTTAGTTTATTCAACATGAGACAAGAAGGCCTCCATCGACAGAGTAAATCATACTCATATGGCTCCCACTAATAACAAGAAAAACAATAATCACACACCGACACCCATTTAAGAATATTAGGTTTCAATCCACGAGAAAATTAAATAAGTAGTTTATTTTTCAATTGTTAATGAAACATAGCCATACTCCAATCGCATTTGAAAGGGTTAATAAATACATTCTGACGAGGAGATTAAATGGGCAAGTCATACAGTGTAAACTTTCTACAAAGACAACACCACAATATCCACAAGTTATATAAAACACATCTCCTAAGCAATATATTTGTTATATCACAGCCAGCATGAGATTAATTTCACAAACATCACCAGTGGAAATTATCTTCCGGTCATAACAAATCATTGCCCAAAGAAATCAATGTGAACAGCAATAATAATGCTTTTCTTGCAGACTCTGATCAGTGTTGGCACACATGGAGATTGGATCTCTGCACGAGGCAACAGAGAAATCAACAGTTAGCCTCAAACAGTGTCCATCATAAAGGTATCAAATAGACAGCAAGTCGAAGTCACCTGGTAATCTCTTTGAGCTGTTCTTAAGCTGCTCATATGCTCAGAAACACACTGATATCAACACTGTAATTTTCCTTTTTTTCTTTAATTTCATTTCTTCTTTATTCCCTGTATGTATATAATCAACCCGAATACTTGCTCAACTTGACTAAGATCAAACGGTGATAACCTCAAGGACGTAAACCTCCCTCACTCAGAATAGACCAACAAGGAATGAAATGACACTTACGTAAATTTCTTGGGTCATATTAAGAAACAATATCTCACCTCGCCAATTTCTTGAATGAAAGGTACGCTATACTGGTGCATATTCACTTCTCTTCATTGCTCTCATGTACAACCAGTGGTAGCTTCCAACAACCTGAACATAGATATTCGAGACAAAATGTCTCAACATACCTACAGTCTTTAATGCATTTCCCACACTGAACACATCTCGCAATGCAAACATCGCAAGCCCTGCACTGCTTAGAACCCTTTCCTCGACAACTCTCCGAAGGACAGTCGTAAACAAGCTTGTATTTCTGACACAACGGACACAACTCGATATCGATAATGCAGTCATCATCACAAGTAGGAGACGAGCGATCAGTGTGGTAGAACCTTGGTTTCTGATGTTTGGCTTGCTGAAGTTGCTCTGCACCTAGCAACAACTTCAACTCCCCATATTGTTCTTCGGATACAATGAAAAGCCTACCAAGCTTGAGTTGTTCTATTCCTGGCATACCTTGGGATTGTAATACTTTCAGGCTGTTTATAATGCCATCAAGACTTAGTCTCACACATCCAGGAACACTTAACTGCATGGGCCAAAAACGAATTGTTAATCTACCGTCACTGAATATAAACAACGTAAGGCCAAAAGTATGTAGAAAAGCATATCCTACTATGTTCAAAAGTATGTAGAAAAGCATATCCTACTATGTTCATGACGCTACGAGGGAATGTTAACTCAAAAATGGAGAATTATACTTTTTAACTCTCCAAAAAGTGGTCACAACAAACACATGATCTTGATGCTACAAGGCATACACGATATACTATGGCCCATGCAGACACATATGTGGTTCATATTAGAATATCCTTACAAATAAACTAGCATATAAATGAATAATAAAGCTTCAACATTAAGTCATGGTCAATGTAAGAAATTATTGAAGGATATTTATATCGATTTAAGTATCCACTTAGGTCGTAATAATAAAAATTCAACAAAACTTTACCAGCTTGATATACAGACCATGTGTAAGATTAAAAAGGAAAAGACCTAGAAACACAGCCCAATACTTTACAAAATATATCTAATGCACAAGGCTCCCTCCAAACCAGGTACTAGGGATGATAAAGGCAACCCAACTCTTGGTTTGTTTCATTTTTATTCCCACTTAATTGTAGCTTGCCTCACGCATCAACACTTAACAGCTTAACACCACGGTCTCTTTTGTCATAAATTTAAACAATATCAACAGCTAATTTATAGGTTTAAATAAACCAAGGGCAAGCCTTGGCATGACACTAAGCCTGCTCCTCTGCAACCTGGATGACCAATAATAAAATAGCCTCAGTGCTTGCAAAAATAAGGCATATATTGATGAGGCTAATGCACTAAGCCATCCTTTATTTCATTTAAATAGAAGGACGATCAATAAACATTTAGATTAAATGGAGTCATCATCAATGGACTAGAAGAAACCTATATGAAGACACAACATGTAGTCAAGAAATGTATAAATCCTGCAAAAAATTGCAAGACACTCCATATGAAGACAACAATAAGAATAAAACTTCTAGATTGATGTTTAAAATTCTGAACTTGAATGGAAATAATTGGTCAAATGTGCATGCACGTTGACCGTTCATATTTCGCTCCAGGCATAACTCATTTCGCTCCAAGTATACACAAATAATCCAAAAAGTTCAAATGTCAAAGAAGTATGTTCGCAGAGCATCTAAATCTAAAACATGAAAGCACTTGTACATGTAAGTCTCCGTCGTAACAAAAGTATATAACAAAGAGTCTAATGAATCTCTCATTAAAAAAAATCTTAACTAAGTCTTGCTAAAATGTATGCCTTTTCCGGTTAATAATTAATTTACAGCAACAAAGAGGAAGCAACAGCAGAAAGAGTTCCCAAACTCCTTGAAGAAGCTCATTACTCTAAATGGCTACACATGAACATTGATAAAAAAAACTGACTAATAGCATGCATTACAATGATTATAAACAAATAACAAAAGATACCATTCAGAAATAAAAACTTTAAATCACTTTCTTTAATTTCAAGATAATTTTATAAATTGCCAACAGAGTTGATAAGTCTTGACCCGCCAATAATAGCTTCAACCAAAGAACAAGTTATGCTCTGTTGTTATGCTAGACAAAACAGTAGATAGAACCCATGCATGGTATTGGCATGAAAATTTTCATGTCAGATGTTGTCACCAACCAGTAGTATCAGGTCACCTATAACAATGAACCGTAATGGTAACAAATTCATATCTGCCATAAATTTATGAGAAAAGAAAACGATCAGAAGAAGCAGCACCATCATATACAAAGACAATCCACATAATTTCTGCAAACTGAATTACAACGTAGGAGGAACATATCCAAAATAAGATCATGGTGACGGAAACAGTAAACAAACTGCTGCAGGATTTGTGCTCATCGATACTAACCTTCCTCAGCCTTGGATTATTGTCCAGCACTCGCTTCAGGCCATCATCCGTGATCCTTGAACAACCCGTCAGGCTCAAGCACTGCAGATTCCCTTGAGCTCTCTGTGTTAGCCGCAGCAACACATCATCAGTTATCTTCTCACTTAGAGGAGAGTCGATATGGATACATCTCCACAAGAGAGTATCACTCTGAACAGCAAAACGCAAGGACCTGCAGACCCCTTCTACCGAGAGGAGATCCCGAACACCCAAATACCCGAGCGAGAAGAGCAGTCCCTCGTGTGGGGTACCATCATCTACGATGGAGCGAGCTTCTTCTGCATGATCGCAGTTTAAAGAATGTCCCATATCCAAGCCAGATTCCAAAAGTTCATCTCCGGCTTCACGAACAGACAATCCTGTGAAGTTCCCATCGACCCAGCCATCACATTCCTCCATCCAACCATCATGGTAAAACTGAGTTTCAGGTGAATACAAGAGCGTCCACCCAAAAAAGTCACTGCCACTGACCTCGAGAAGGCTGGCTATCGCGACTCCCATACTGTCGTCAAGCCCCATCCCAAATGGATCATCGGGTAGCAGGTCGACCGGATCAAACGCACCTTCCACATCGGTCGACCCACTATCCCCTTCAACGTAACCATAATCACTTGCAGTGTCCCAATACGAGACGAGAGGGCACCTGTCGCATCTCGATCGAGAGGACTCATCATCGGGATGAACAAACGGGGTAGAAAAGACGGAACAAGATGAAAAATTTAAGGCCATGCTAACGAACCCTAAGCACCCAAATTCTTTCTCGTTCAACCCAACTCGTGTATCAAAATCAAAAGAAAGAATTTTGATCTGTACTCCAATTATTCAAAGACGGTACTTTTAATCTGTATCTGGTAAGGCTAAGCTGACCTAATCTTCAGAACCCCAAGAAAACCCTCAATTTTTGATAGCAAACAAAAAAACCAGCCCCAAAAATTTCATTGAGCCCTCTTGAGCCGGACCCTACACGAAAGGAGATCTGAGGAAAGGATCATCTACCAACGGCAACACAAAAAAAAAAAATAAAAAGGATTAACAATCTAATCTAACACCCGACCCGACCCTAACACGTCTTCGAGAATCAACCTTTCCCTCAAATCGATTCACCTAAACGGGACACAAAAATCTAAAAGACAGTTCCTTTTACCGGAGCAGATAAAAGGAGGGTAACGAGTCCGCCACAGATCCAGCAAGAAAATCGCACGCAGGGAGACGAACTGATGGCGGAGAGAGAGGAAATCCTAGGGTTTCGGAGAGAACGGAGCCGAATACACCAAAACCTCTATTTCTCCCCTCTCTGCGGCCAACGAGAAAGAGGGTCGAAAGCGTCGGAGAAAGAGAAGGAACCGAAGCCGAATCTGCCCCCCGCCCCGCCCCGTCCCCCAATTTAGCCGCGTTGCTTTTACATAGATCTCCCTCCCAAAGCCTAAATTTCGTCTCCAACACCCCCCTCCAAATCCAAAATTCTACAGGGGCATATTTGTGACACCACTTCAGCTTTAAACTTCGTGCACGACAAGGCCGTGCGACGGAGTCGGAGCGATCGAAGAAAAGTACCAACTCGAGGGGTGTTTTTGCAATGTGGCCTTTCGTCGTCGTTCGCTGTTCGACGGGGGGAGAAGGGTAGCGTCGATGGTTTGGAGAGCCCACCGACACGTGCCGACCCGCGGGGCAGCGCCTGCTTTCTATCTTGTACCGACACGAGCCGGTAGCTCCGGGGTGATCTGGGCCGTCCCATCGGTTTGGATCGGATGACGATATGGTGGTAGATACGGACGGTTTTCGACCGTCGGATCGTTCGGATGATAAGATGGTTCCGTCTTCGGTCTGCCAAGCGTTACGGGAAATGAGATTAAAAAGTGGGGGGGTGTGTTTATCGAGGGATGAACGCGAGGGACGTGTTAATTAGTGTCTGTCTCTTCGAGATGAGTAGTTCCGAGTTGTTTCTCGATTCGTGCGTTTCATCCTTGGATAGAAGAAATATTTCGGTTCGATCGGACCGATCTGCCTCTCTATTGTTTTTTGTTGGTGGTGAAAGGGAGAAACCTACATTGCGGCGGATACAGTCTGATTGGACCGGATGAAGTCAACGTCAAGAGAAAGAAATTTTGCAGGTGCAATGCGTCGAGCGAATACGACTCCTCCTGTTAGCGAACCAATTAATTGGGTGAAGGTATCTTTTATCGTCTTGCTTCTCGTCGAAGTCATTCGTTTCGGGCTTAATGGATGAGCCTAAGAGAGAGTCTTTCCTCTTAATTAAATCCTTGATGTTAAGAACATGATAATGGAGATCGTTTTTCATTTATAGATTTCAGATGTAATGCTATCTATCGACAAAGAGTATACATACGTATGGATGATGCATCCGAGGAAAAGGCAGTGATCGAGAAGCTTTTGCTTCGAGGTTTACTTACAGCATGCCTGATTGATACATTTCCTTCACGCCAGGCCAAGGCCTTCTCTTCCTCAGCTGGTCACACTGCCAACAATTAAAATGCAAAACTCGAGAGAGAACACGCGGTTTTCACGTTTTCAACATGGTAAGATTTGATTTCTCGGATGCTGTGATAAATACGTCGGTGTTTGGTAGCCGTGTGGATTACGTGTTTTAAAGAGAGCCGAAGACATCTCCTCAAACTCGAGGCTGCTGTTTCTTACAGATCACGTCAAGGATAAACACTATAGCAATTATATGAACAGAAGTAACCTTTTACAATTATTGGGAAACAATGTGTGACAGCATTTAACCAAACATCACGAGCACATGGTAATCAGGGGCAGAAAAGTAGCAGACAGACGATTTAATATCATGAAGACAGGAGACCACAATAACTGTGGCTATGATCTCAGACTTGAAAGGTTAGTGCAAATAACATAGTTCATCACATGATGATGATCGCAAGAACAGAATCAAGCTGACAAATACGAGAGCACTGGATAGAGTTTTCAATCTTGCAGGTACTACACCACATAAGAGAATAGTAGAAAAGAAGAAGAATGAGATATCGGGAAAATGCTAATAACCATCTAAAAAATGAGGCTCGAGGAAATTGTTTCCACACCGTAGCTTCCCTGTACAGTTGGGAGGGAATATGTAAAGAAACCTATCTTATGAAAACAAAGCTAGAAGAATGACGACTTCATGGACGCACCATTTCACTAAGGGATGCAGAGTAATGATCCCCAGGCATAGGATGCCCGCTGTTCGGATTACAAGGACCAAATCGGTCGATCCTCTATGTACAAATCATAATTAGACAGCCACCTTGTCACCGATCAAGCAGATCACAGGCAACACCATATCCTTCTTCTGGGTGGAAAACCTCAATTTCCAAACTTGAATGTACGCCACAGAAAATAGACCCACCTTGACCGCCCATTTAGCCATCAATTAATTACCCCAACTCGGCGTCCAAGAAGGCGACAGCCAAATCGCTTGGGATGCATCATCTTCTGCAGATGTCAGAATCCTTAGTTCTGACAAGATCCAAGAGCAAAACCAGTGCATGGAGGAGAATACTCTCAATCGATCTCTCCCTCCTCGACATCATTTACAGGAGCACTTTTATGTTCAACCTCTTCCTCCTCTTCATCATCCACTTTCATGAATAGCCCGAGTCGCTCTAAAGGGTTACTACCCCCAAGTCCGAAGCCTCCTATGCCATCCAGAGAATAACCTGTGTGCTTCTCATTTTCAGCTGGAACTGTGCCGAGCATTTCCAGATCTTTAAGAATCCGACAGTCTTCATTGATGTCCACTGTCTTCTCAATCTGCAATGACATTAGAAAAACTATGGTTAATAAAAACATACGATAAAGGACACTCGAAGAATCTTACCAAACATACACAAGTACTTGCCTTCAACAATGCCTGACGTGCTGCTTCTCTCTCAAGCTCTATTTTGCGCTTGGCTTCAGCCGCAGCTGCTGCTTCAGCTCGTTTACGAGCATCCTCAGCAGCCTTAGCTTCTGCTTGAAGCCGCACTTTCTCTATTCCAGTAGAGAACAAAAGTTCCTTAACAAAATGAACTTCAGTAACCGGTGCAAAGATATCATCGGTGATAATCATTATTACCTTCCCTTTGCTGACGCTCAATTTCCTCCCTCTCACGCTGCAGTTTTTCAGGATCCCCCTTATCACACTGAGCAGCAATATATATGACCAGTCAGGATTATGATGGTCACCCGCTACATGCATAAGAGCATGAGTACTAAAATTGCAGCAGATTAGCCTCTGTTCAACCAACCTGACCAAGAGTTTTCTCCCGAGCTTTCAGAATAGTATCAGCGAAACGACTCCTCAGTAAAGCAGCTCTATATAGCTTTTCTGGGGAGACTTTTCTCTCAGATGGTGTATGATCCCCTAAAATTTAAGGGGGGGGGGGGCGGGAAGATAAGCCAATCCATGCAAATAAAAAGCTTAGGACCCTAGGGTCCCTTTAAGTATATTTCTTCTAAGAAATTCATGCTTACCCTCTTGACATTCGTCAGATCCAACCAATAAGGGTTTAGGATCAGCATCCTTCTCTGAGAAATTCAACCCATTCGAAGGTCCTGCAAGTTGCCAATAGTTTTAAGTTATAGGACTGTTCAATGCCAACTAAAAAAACCTTGATTTTCTTTCCTTTCAAACCAACAGTTTCTAATATCAGAAACTCACGGTTCACATCAAATGGGTTCATTACATCACTTTTCTCTTGATCAGAACCTGCCTTATTTCCAGAATTTTTCTGATAGAGGACAGGAATAAAAAATTTCAGTCCTTAACTCTTTTTCTCAGAAGAACACATTTCTAAACAGTGCAAAAAAAAAGAGAGCACTCAACGAAGAGGGGAAATTAGTTCTAGAGACACTATATTCATGGTCCAAAAAGCAAATTTTGGAACATACCTTAGCATTCTTCGGAATAGTAACTTCATCATCCGATTCGCTCTCGCTAGAACTATCGGAGTCTAAATACATGAAAAAACAAAGTTTAGGATCAACTATAATTGTCAAAAAAAAAAAAAAGGAACTACTCAATGCATATGTAAGGCTACTAAAATGTACAAATAATTCAAAAGACCAATGTTATTGAAAGCGCTTGCAGCACTTAGGTAAGCGTTTACTTAAGCAAAATAAGATATTTACCTTACAAAAATTGTAAAAAAATCTAAGCATAAAGATAATCATTGTAAAAATTTCAATCAAAACACGAGTTTTACATCATTAACTAGCCATCTCCAGATCACTCAATTAACAAAAATGACAATAAACACAATTTATTTATAAATCATTAAAAAAACACATTAATCCAAGAGCTCTAATTAATGTAGAGCAGAAACATATTATAGAAGAGTTTATTCTAGCCTAGAAACTCTATGAGTTGTGCAGAAAGATAAAGAGTCATTTGGTCTTCCTAGGTATTAACCTTGGGATCCAACTTTTGTATTAACTGCTCCATCATTTTCACCCCTTATTTTATATATCACCCTCTCTCTCCTCCCTTTAACCATGGTACCATTAAAATTTAAAACCTTGAAAGTTGTCACCCACCCAAAAAAAAGTGAGAAAAAATGTGAGAACCACTGGAATCATTACACCTCTACCTTGTAGCAGTTAACAACATCATTAACAAAAGACAATTTGTCAATAGCATAAAAATCATAGCTAGGCGAGGTAGAAATCAACCCAATCTTGATGATTCCCAAATCTAACAGAGTGAGGTAGACACCCTTAGGACCAAACAAGCAGATCACAATACAATGTTAGATCACAGCACAATGTTGAACAAGTTATCTGACCAACTGACCTAAGTCCTCAATCTTGAAAAGCGACCCATGAATGAGGAGGTTGATGAGTCGATTAGGCAATATAACCATTCTCCACAATCCATAACCATAAATCAAGTTATTTTGTTTACTCCCCAAGCAACACCCCTAGCCTAATCATGATTCATCCAACTTGTTCGATCACTTGATTCTCAAATTGGTTCGTGTTCAATTTGATGTCACTACTACCATAATAAAGGTCATATTGTCTCTCATTGTTCCCAACGTACGCTTAACTTAAAAAAAGAACCAGAGGATCAAATTGAAGTAGGCCAAGTAGTTGAACCTAAAACCTACTCAAGTGATAAAAACGAAATAGAACTTGATAACCATGTCAATGTTGCCTGCATCATTCTCTCTATTGCTAGCGTATCTAACGAATGGAAGAGGACAAGTATCTTCTATACTTTTATCCGAAGCGAGAGAGAACATACAAGTTGGTTATACCTGGGGGTAGTAGTCTCAAAAGAGTTTAAACTTTAAGGTAGAGTCAGATTAGAAGACATTCAAGATAGTCTGGGTTGACAAAACCACATTGCCCATGATTAAGAGTTGTCTGGTACCAATCAAAACAGGCAATTACCAGGATAGGATTTATTGCGACGTTCTATTAGATGGATGTTGCCCTCATCTTTCTAGGTCGGCCTTGGCTGTATAACCTTGATATTACCAATCATGGGAGAAGAAACACATGTCTTTTGGTATAAAGGTAAAAACATATCCTGCAACCTACGAAACAAACAAAAAAAGGGCAATCAGGAACTCTCAAGTCCCTTCCACAAGCCCCAACCACCAAGGAACTCCACTTACTAGGTCCTAAGTCTTTTTGTAAGGCCATCGTCGCTATAGATATTCCTAGCCCTTACACTACTCCTGACCTAACTCCTGAGGTTAAATCCTTGCTAGATAAATTTTCTAATGTAATACATTCGGAATTACCTAGTGAATTATCACCCTTATTAACCTTGTCCCAAGATCATAGCTCTCGAATCTCCGACATTAGAGGATGAATCAACAAAATATCATCAATCAACTAGCCTAGAGACGAGGAGTTGTGGAAAAATGAAGTCTTTTGGTCTTTCTGGGTTTTAACCTTGGGACCTTACTTTCATATTTAGTGCACTTTTTCTTTTCTTCTCGGCTCTGATAAATTTTGTAAAACTATTCAGGCCTCCTATAAGACATGGCTTTCCAAAAGGCATACAAGTACCCTAGAATTCAAAGGAGGAAGCCTAGAAGGTTACTTTTGAGAATCATTATCTTCATTGATTGTACTAAAACTCCTCAAATCCTATAAATAGTGGAGCTTGTCAATGGATGAAACAGTTCAGATTTGAATGAAGAAAACTTGCATCTTCTCTCTTCTAATCTCTTACTCACCTCTCTAATCTTACTCTTCTCTTGCTCTCTCTCTCTCTCTACTTCTCTTTTTGTTCTACATCACACACCCCTCCAAAATGCCTTATCAATTAAATGATATGCACCATTTAGCTCTACATGTTCCGACATGCTTGGTGTTTAAAGAAAACACAATTTGAATTAGAAGAAAAAGTAAAGAAGTTCACAAAATATTTTGAACTAGACCAGTTTTAGCATCTGGTTTATATTCCCAAAACAGAAGCTTCTATTGGAATTTCAAGTGGAGACGACACGGGAACATGTGAGATGGTGTGACAAAGAAGACATACCTGGTAAACAATGTTGGAAGCAGAACAGCATCAAAGAAGAAGCATGGTGGCGTTAAATAGCGAGAGAAAAGGAGCAAGAGGGAAAAGTACTGGAAGAAGGGAAGTGGAGCTAATATAGAGCCAATGACTAGCTCCCCCAAAACATGAATATCTTAATAAATGAATGTTGAAATGGATCAACACAGAAATTATCTGATGAGGGCACATTTCATGCACAAATCCTTCTCTGAGATGTTCATATAATAGCAACTAGAGAATTGAAATCAGAGATTGCATTATGTTAGGGGTCTTTGAGTTCATAAAATTTTTGTGGCTCGTATCATCAATGGAGTTTCAGTTCCTCACATAATGCTTCACTTTGTTGTCAATAATCTTATGAGGCCTGCAAGTTCCTAAGGTTGGCAACTCCTAGAAATAGTGATTAACAATTTAAATGATTGTTATTTTTCATTTTGATTAGGGACAAAGGGTACTGTTACATAGGCCAAAAGGCTCCAAGTCCAAGGCCATCAAACTCAGCCTACAAAAGCGAGTCATCCACCTTAACTGCAGGGAAAATGGGGAACCAAAACCCTGCACTAAAGAAGAGAAATGCTCTACCATCAAAAACAAAATATGATGGCTTCAGGTGAGAATTTTCAAAATATTAGTCATGTTATTTATAGCCATTAAAACAACTTCAGTTCTCTAAAGTAACAATAATATTAGGCAAAGCAAATCACTACAGAAGCTCTAGCTCTTCCTAAAGACCAAGGAAACCACAAATGGTGCTCGTCACCTCATCAATTATAATAAATGCACGATGAACGGAGGCTGCTCTATATATTTAAAAATGCAAACTAATGTAAGTATTATGGACAGTGACGACAATGATGCAGTATGTTAGCAGACATATCAATCGCAAGAACCAATTCCACAATTCAAGCAACTCATCAAACCTTACAGGCACGAAAAGAAATGATGAGAATTAACCCTGTAGTTTATATCAAGGTATGCAATTTCGTACCGTACCAAAATTTCGACGTTCGCTCGGTATAGTACGAAACTGTATACCATTCGGTATACCGCTCGATATACATATATATATATACATATATATATATACATATATATATTCTTATATAGAAGGCGACGTCGCCTTTTATAAAATATTTATATATAAATATTAATATATATATATATATTTCGTTCCATTCGGTAACGGGCGATCCGTGTACCGGTAAGCTGACGAACCAGTGCGTACCGCCCATACCGGATGGTATTATTCGAAATTGCCTACCTTGGTTTATATCTTTGTTTACATAACATCCAACCCACATCTAATCCACAACTGAAGCCAGAAATGCATCACACAAAAAGGGTTGAGGATGGGAAAAAATAAAATGTGGAAGGAAATAACGTACTTATCTTACGCATAACTCTAAATCCACAAGCCATGGCCCTAAAAAACATGACCCAAAAATTATCTAATGTATTCAGAAGCCACAAACCATCATAAATACTTCCAAGTTACATGAAGAGGTTCCCCCCAAAAAAAAAAAAACACCCATTCCGCTCCTCTTCTCTCCTAACAGCCAGACCCACATACAAAAAAGTGTAGATTATAGAAACTAAATATAGAAACTGGCATGACTGCTTAAAATAAAAACAAGAGCAAATGGATAAAAAATGTATGCATAAACTATAATGCATGCAAAGAAATACACACCACTGGAAGAACCTGAATCACTACTTGAATTGCTTGAACTGCTACAATTGACATTTGTTGCCTTTGTGTCCATTTGAATCTCCAGAGTAGGGTAGCTAGACATGGGAGGATCGTCACCACATATATCTACTTCCTCATCAGCAAGATCATTGCCTGCCAATGAACAGGAAGGCACAAGACTAATTTTCTGACTTATTATAACTACACTTGTTCTTCAAAATACCATATGCACAAGGAGGGCAAACCTTTGCAAGGATGCAACTGTGAAGTGCTAACACCATTTTCATTCACTTGCTCAGCCTGGTGTCTCATCTCTCTCTCTTGCATATGGCTATCCAGAAGGTTCTGCAACTCAAAGAGTGTGTCATCGGCAAGAGATTCAATATCTATCTCTATTTCCTCACTGCTTTGGTTTACATTGCCACTCTGTCGTCTCAGAAAATCAATAATGTGATCTGGTAGATCTGCCAAAAGTGACTCCAACAGTCTAGTCAGACTTTGTTTCTCCTCGACCGTCATCTTGCGTTTTGCCCTCTTAGGCACAGGATTATTGTCGTCAGTAGGAGGCATTTTCCTCTTGCTGGAGGAAAACTCAGGCTTAACAGCCTGAATTTCTTTCTTAATAACAGCATCCACTGCAGTTAACTTTTTCTCTATGGATTTCCACCGAGTTTCAAAGAACTTGCCGAGCTTATCTGCCATGATATGAACGCTATTACTAGGTGGGTTATAGGTCATTGCATTTGTGAAAGTGAGCCTCACATCTGCAGCAAAACCCTGTGGGCTGGGATAAGCACCTGAGGCTAATTTAGTGCTGATGGTGCCAAAATCCATTGGATGCTTAATGACAGTGTAGTAATCTGGAATGTTTAGCTTCTCTACATCTACTGGTTCGTTGAAGACCCAAGCATAGTGGTGTGTCATCAATCGCCTGAGGAGCACCTCACATTCTTTCATCAACACTAAATTTGAATCGGTCACAGGAGGTGGAGGCGCATTCGTTTTTGAAGACTCAAACCTTCCTGACATCCCACGCCTCATTTGGGAACCACTCCGCTGATCATGTTTTTTCTCACTGCCATTAAACGAAGATGACGTGGTAATGGCAAGGGATGTCACACTCCTAGAAAACAGTTGCTTCTGAAACAACTGAATCTGTCCTAGCTCTGATCTTAGTCTCATTTTCACTTCTTCTCTCTGAGAACTAGACATCTTTGACAGAGAAATCACCTGCACCGGGACACCAAAATCATTGCATCTGGCCACATTTGCATTTACGCACTTCTTCCTCTTTGGAGCACTGGAATTATCCGAGGAGTCAGGGCGTATTGCAATGCCAAAACCTTCTGATTCATTAATCTTCTCAGAGTTATGCTGGTAGTCATTGATGGAACCAGAACGGTATCCTTGAGATAATTTCTGTTTTCTCCCCTTCGTAGCAAAAGAAAGACCATGTGAACTTCTCTTCATCTGTTTCTCTTTGGTGTACTCTAAAAGAACTGTAGGTGCCATACGGTAAATCCAAGACAACTGTTCACATCAGTCATTCAAAAAGATCACAAAAGATTATCCATTTTGCAATGAATGCAATCTATTTGCTGAAAATAATTTGGTCGTCTTTTCTTTTTGCAGTTCACTAAAAAACAAAAAAATCAACAGGACGAGTGCATCTTTGTTCTCAGTCGTCAGCTGGGAGAAATATACACGGTATCAGATTGCTCTTAATCATCCGATGTTTACATTCAAATATGCACAAATGAATCAAGCAACTATCACAAATAACCCTCAAATCCATGCTTGCTGCCCAAGAAAATATCAAAAATCCTGATTTAACAAAATTTCTTATTTACCAATCCACTCTCACAAGCAAAAGTCAATCTATAAATTCCTAAATACCTCAGAATCGCACCACGAGTTATCAAAGATCAAAATCCTAAGTTACACAAAATTCTACCCGTCAGCAATGGAACTTTACCAGCAAAAGCTATCGAAGCTTCTCCTAAAACCAGAAGCCAAACCCTAAATATACTTCTAAATTGCGGGCAAAATCCCCCCCTACAAAATCGACCCAAACCTCAAAAGCACATCAATCAAAAGAAACCCTAAAACATGATTAGGTACCGGGATCCAAAAAACCCGGTATCTCGATATCCGAATCCAATTTCGTCTATCCAAATCCAAACATGAGAAGGTACGAAACCCCAGCCATATTCATTCACGAAACAGCAGGAAGCAAAACCTAAATCATTAAAGACCCAAAGCAATAGCAAATTCCAAAACCTGAATCGAAGGACGGAGCCACCAGGGGGGCCCTCTCAAGAAAAACCCTATAAATCGAACAGCCCCTCTCTTTCCTCGCTTCGCGCCCGCCCCTTCGCCTCTCGCCTCTCTTTCTCCTCGACAACACGCGCCAACACGCGATCTCCCGAAGCCCAGCGACGGATAGAGCGAACAGCGTCCGGATCCGAAAGCCATCGCCTGACATATTTATAGGACCCGCGGGGTCGTCTTGGTCGGTGCTAGGAAACATCTTGACCGTTATTTAATCCGATCCGACGGTAAGAATAAGGTCTCCTGGTGTACGTCCATCTATTTCCGATGGACGGCCGTGATCCGATTCAGCGTCGGCTTCGCCGTTCACCCTGCGGAATCGACGTCGATGATTTGGCTACGAAGGTCACTAAAACCAGCACGTTTCTTTTGACTTGGACTTCTCTCGGCATTGGGATTCCAAGCAAAAGACACTATAAATTGTTTTCTGCACTCCTTGCGCTGAAGCGACACGTGGGTGCGATCTGTGAGGTGTACGCATCGTATCGAGTTGTTCAAATTGTACTAGAGGTGGCCCCATCGACCCAATACCGAGCTGCAAATTGGGTTGGACCCAATCTCAGCTCCATCTTTATAATGCAGTCTCCTCCGGAGATGCCTTTAGGATCCATCAGAATTATTGTAAATCAAATAAATAATTCTAAAATAAAATCTTGAATTATTTTTGTTAATCCATAACAAAACTCGTATAATTAGCGTGTCAAATATGTAATTATCAACCGAATCACATAATAGTATGAATGTTTTCGGCCTCACTGTACTAATGGATATTATTATATGCATGCCAACAAACCCAAACATTACTCCTTCAAATGCAAGCTTGGCCCCCACCAATGCTTCTTAGATGCTGTCTCGGGGGCAGCTTTCCTACGCTTATTCTCTTCTAAGCAACGTTCAGAATGCGAACTCACATCGAGTCATCGAATCATGAAGCTATCGATCGACCGCCCGAATTCGTTAGTAACGTTACCTCAGCCCCGGTGGGCCCCGGTGAACTCGTCCAATGGTTGACGCGGGTTTCTCTTTTGGAGGTGCGGCGTCGTAGTCGAGTGCGGTTTAATCAAATCATGGGCCGTTCATAAAATTACACCTGGCATTATAATAAACCCCCAAATTACCACCTCAATGAGTGGTTAATTATAGTTCTATCGTTCCGTTAACAATATAAATATGGTTAATTAAATGCTAATCAACCAAAGTGAGGTTGCATGTGTTAATTAAGGACTACTAAGGTTCCAAATTAAGACTACTGCTGCCAAATTCAAAGTACAAAGGCAAATAATTTCACAAATTATGTCATCCAAATTACACACAAAAAAATATATATTTTCTTGCACGTGACAAAATAATTGGTATCACGTGTTAATTAAGGACTAATTGAGTTCCAAATGAAGACCAATACTACTTACTTACTATGTATGTGTGTTGGAATTCCAATCTATACCAAATTAACAATCGGAAAAGTTGTGATTGCACAAATTACGGAGTCTAAATTATGCAGAAACAATCGGAAAAGTTGTGATTGCACAAATTACGAAGTCCAAATTATCAGATTAATTGGTTTGTCTGTGTTAATTAGGTACTAATTGAGTTCCAAATTAAGACAGAATGATCTTTTCTACTTCCATGTATGTATGTATGTGGAATTCTAATCTAACCCAAATTCAAGCACAAAACAGTGTGATTGCACAAATTATAAATGCCAAAATATATAATAATAATAATAATTATTATTATTATAGATAGATTGGTTTCATGAGTTAATTAAGTACTAATTGAGTTCCATCATTAATCCCCTAGTTTAACTCGTTAATCCAATCTAATTCCGGTCATGCAGTGGCATTCCAGTAATTTTGTCCCGATTATCTAAACGAGTAGAAGTAGTTGTTGCAGCAACAGCGGCTGTGAGAAGAGTGTGGCAACGAAACCGTGGAAACAGTTAAAGAGATCGAAGGAAGAGAAGCCCTAACGAGATCGGTGAGCGCTCTTCTTCCTCCGCTCCTCCTCTTCCTTCGATCCCTGCCCAAATCCGTGCAAATTCCCCTACGCGCGACTCACCCCGACCTGCGAATCCAGGAGAACTGCGGACCTTCCTTCTGCGATCGGGTTTCCCGCTCGATTCCGGCGTCAATCTCTGAATGCTGCTTGTCCGTGCCACGAATTCGAGCTGAACGGAAGCGGTGACGCGCAAAGGCGCCAGCTTTTGCGCGTAGCCTCGCGGTTGGTGGAGAAACCCTAGGTGGAGGGGGGACAGATCGGAGGTAGTAGGAGCTTTGGGAGGTACGAAATCATGATATGTGGGATCTCTCGCGACGGGACTCTGTAGTTTGTTTGAGATTCCTAGTTTGTCCTGAATTGCTGCGGAAAGCTTGGATTTTTACCTAGAATGTCTGTCTGGTGCTTGATATCGCGCAGTCCTCTATCAGAATTCTGCAAGTTTGATGTGCTCTTGCTTCGCTTTTGATGGTTTGCCACTTTGCTTGCTGACCAGTTTCCACTTTTATGTGGCATTGTGTGTTAGAACGTAGAGAATAGTTAAGAACACGGCTGAAGCTGCTGACTGTTTCTAATTTGTTGTTTTCTGCATAAAAGAAGGTTTTGTTTGTTTTTGCTGCTCATTTTTAACGTTAGCATTTGCAAATTCTGTGCGATAGGCTGTTGCAGTGACATCGGCACCTAATCCTTCTGTATGGAAGGTTCTATGCTATTGGATTTTTTGGCATATGACAACCTGCATCGCCGAGCAAGGAGCCGGAAGGAATCTTGTCTGTAAGGAATACTGAAGGCGTGAAAGATGCCTCCTTCGCCCTCCTCGAGGCGCTTTCCTGTGAGGGAGATACGGATGGAGGGTTTCCACACGAGGGGCCGCAGTTTAGAGAGTAAATTTCCACTGAGGGCCAAGGATGATGATCTTGTCCTGTTCAACGAGATGCAGAACCGTGAGAGGGACAACTTCTTGCTGCACTCTTCTGATGATTTCGATGATTCTATATGTAATGCTTCAACTCCACCCTTGCTTTTTGTTCTGTAGGTTTTCTTTATTTTGCATTCTTGTTCAGTTTTCTAAAACTGGCTTTCAACTGATCTCTTTTTTTAATGTCATCAGCAAAATTAAAATATTTTCCAAATTTCAAGCTTGGGATCACCATTCCAGCTCAAGGAGAGAGCAGTGATCTGCTCAATGCAGATGGCGAGAAACATGACTATGACTGGTAAGTTCCCCATATAAGAGAATCTGCATATTGATAACTCCATAGAAATTATTTTCTCCTCATTTTAAGTCCTTGTGAGGCACTTGGGTCTATTTCTATGTTTGTGCAAACTTTAATTGTATTATCAAGTGCCAGTACCTTAACAGCCAAATATTGAATCTGTTATAACTTCTCATGCTACTCTCTTCCTTTTTAAGTTTGATTATGTTGTATTCACTCAGCAATGCAAAACACTTTTAATCATTGTTTGTAGTTTAGCCATGTGAAATAATGAGTAATTAATTTCTTGTTACCAAGCAGGTTGTTGACTCCTCCTGAGACCCCCCTATTTCCTTCGTTGGATGATGATGAGCCTCAACCTACTAATGTGTCCAGAGGCAGGATAAGAAGTCAACCCATTTCAATCTCAAGAACATCCACCGTATAACTCCCTTTTGTGACATTGATCTTGCATGTGTAACTAGTTTTTCCTTCACATTTCCCCTCTTTTGCTAGCAATGTCTTTGATATCTTTTTATGTGGTCACAGAGTGAGAAGACTTCGAGGACAAATAGGAGCAGCGCGAGTCCATGTCGATTAAGTTCATCTCCAACATCTAGTAGCAGTGTAACTCATTCACGAACTAGACCATCTTCAGTTCCCCGCTCTAGCCCACTTCCTGTTCCGCGATCAGCAACACCCTCACGAAGACCTTCCACTCCTCCAGCCAAGCCTTCACCACTGACTCAAAGGTCTTCGACTCCCACAGTACGGAGGATGAGCACTGGGTCCACTGGGCCGGCATTCTCTTCTACAAGGGGAACATCCCCTGTAAGGACAAATCGTGGCAATTCTTCCTCACCGAAATTGCGAGGTTGGCAATCAAATCTTCCTGGATTCTCCACAGATGCACCACCAAACCTTCGAACTTCTCTAACAGATCGGTCAACATCACGTATACGGGGTTTGTCTCCTGCATCTACAAATGGAACAGGTTCATCAACATTCAGAAGGCAGTCAATATCACCATCTGCTTCAAGAAGTGCCAGCTCATCACAAAATAGTGAACGGAACCCCTTTAGCTCTATTAGTAAGCCATCTGTGTCAACTTCTTGCGATGATGACACTGATTCACATGCTTCTGTGGGAGTTTCTCCTATTGCTACTGCAAGAAAATATGGTGCTTTTGCAAGCAGCAGAGCTGTAATAGTCTCCAAAAAACCTTCCAGATCTTCATCTGCAAGTTCTGTACCAAAAAGATCCTTTGATTCTGCACTTAGACAGATGGTACGGTATCAATTGTTGTTTTTATCTTTCTTTCAAGTTTTTTGTTACATTTTTCACAAAGTGGCATTGGCGTGCTGCATTAGGTACATGAGTTCTGTAGCAGTACAGTATAAGGTTAGTGATGAGCCAAAAGGTACCATGCATCTCATCACTAACCCCAGTTTTGTCAACTTTGGCTTCTGTAGTAGCTGCATTGGTCCTTGGGTCACTTGTATTCTTTACAAACCTACTTGCTTGCCAATCATCTCCATGTGGAGATGATGGGAGAAGAAAGACAGAAAAAATAGTGACGAACTTAAGGAGTCTTCTATCTCTAGGGAAAAGTATCATAAATATCCCTATGTAACATCAAAACTATTCCTCCTTATGTCAGGGTAACATACACATCCCTGCAAAAATAAAAAAAAGTACCAAACATATCCCTCTTGTCATCCCCATTAACCTGCATCAATTTGAATGCTTGTGTACCAAATTTGTTCGTCAATTGCTCTGTATCGGGCAATAATCTTTTTAACCATAAGTTGCTCCTATAGTTGCAAAACAATAGCTAAATTTTTACCCTTGTGGTTTTGTACCTTATTATTCTTACTTAACAGGTTCTTAACCATAATCATAATTTCTAGAACTTCCTCTGTGTTTATGTTGCCAACCTTAGGGACCTCCAGATCTTGGAAGAGAACAGACAAAAACTGAAGAATTCATGATGCGAGGGACTGAAATTCTCTTCAGGATGCAAGCTACAAGAATTTATGGATCTGATGACAAACAGAATACAATTGCTGATTTGCATTTTCTACTTTCTATCATATGAACAGTTTGCCTGTGAATGATTTACGCATGAGCTGTCGCACCATCAGATAATTTCCATAATAACCCATATGGCAGTTACTAGGAATTATATTGAACATTCATCTATGAGATATTTAAAATATTATTATGCTTCTTAAAATTAACAGTCTTCACTTACCAAGTAATCTGGAGTAGTTTTATGAGAATTAGTCACATTCCACATAAGCTAAATCCAATTTATCAGGATGAAATCTGTCTCAACATTCTTATTTATCATTCCGAATTTTATCAATATATTTTCCATTTAGCTGATTATTCTAATGCTTTTCCTCTACTGAAATTCTTACACAATCTCCCTGTGTGTAAAGCTTGTCCAGCAATTGCATAGATGGCAACCTTGCATGAATTGTATTCTTGTTTTTTAAAGATATCTAAACATGAAGCTAAAGAGGTGTCTGCTAATGCACGTTTATCTATTTCAAGAAATGGAAATTATCATATGTTTTGATTGCTTATGAACTTTTGAAAGCTTGGTACATTACTTAATATCTTCTCGTTGTTTGCTTGTTTGTCTTAACTTGATGAGAATTACAACTACTTCATTATATTCACTTGGTGTTGATTCTTCTGTCAACCATACTCTTTGCACTTACCGAAGTTTCTATTTATTCTAATAATCTGTAGGATCATCATAAAGCTCCTCAAGACATGTTCAGGCCATTGTTATCGAGTGTTCCTGCCAGCACGTTTTATGTTGGGAAAACAACCAATGTGCATAGACCTATGTTCTCTAGGTATTCTTCACTTACAACTAGCAGCAATACAAGCTCTGAACATGGTGCCAGCGTTGTCCCTGATTTGGAGGACAATGACCATGACCGGAGCGTTCTTACTGGTGAATTGGAGAAGACACAAGATCCTGAATTCCAGGAGGAAGTGTTTATCTTAGATGAGATAAGTGAACACATTGGCAATGACACTTGTTCTGCAAAACTTCAAAGTGGTAATGAGATTTCTGATTCAAGTGTGCCCAATAAAATTAACACCAAGTTGGACCATTCTTCAGGCAATGATAGTGATTCACTAAATACAGCAGTTGCTTGTCGAGGTTCACATGGTGCTGAATGTTCCAAGATTGATTCTAATGAAACAATGAGTATTTGCTTGAAATGTGATAGACACTTCGTGGTCACAGATATGGATGTGGATGTTTGTGAAGAATGTTCTGGAACATATGGATCGATTGGTTCAGAAGAACCTCGGACTATACGAGTTGGAAACCAGGGTGATAGAAATGACACAATGGACCCCAAGGTGCAACCCCAAATGGAAATACCTGAACAGACTGAGATTAGAACTGGCATTGAGCCTTGCCAACATGAGCAAAGCAGTGAAGAAGTAACTCATATCTCTGTGGACAGTGGATTATTTCTGTTGGCGAATGATAAGAGGGATGAAAACCTTTCTGAACAGGAAGTCCTTATACCAGCTGAATTGTATGCTCCAGAATCTAGTAGCAACTATGAATCTCAACAATCACAGCCAACTTCCAGTCAAATTGACCAGGTTGACAATTCTGAAGGCACAGGCATAGCAGTAGTTTTGATGAACAGGTCAAGCAGCAGAAAGTGGCCTGTTGTGCAAGGGAAGGCCTTGTCTGCTGCAAATATATTTCTCGCTGAGACTTCTCATGGAAGAGATAATATCAATGTCATGAAGCATAGCCTTGGAAGGGATAGTTCTTCTGCTTCTTCCTCTCTTGATATGGGATCGCGTGGACAAACAGATGGCCACATTCTACGCCAATGTGGTCCACATTCGAAAACTTCAAGTATTGCCATAGAAACACTGGTCCATTCCCAAATCGAAGTTGAAGAAGTTTCTTGTAGTATTATTGGAGCTGTTGAGAGTGATGCCATAGAAAAGATACTATCGGATGCTCAATATCCAGAGAGATCTTTTGGAGATAAAGATTTGAATGTGATGGAGCATACATCCACCGAGCAAGCTGTTGTAGGCATAAATGTGTCCGGCAATGATGATACATCTTTGGCAACACCTGTCTTGCCATCACAATCAAGTCAGCATATTAGTCTTCAAATGTGTGATGATATAGTTGAGAGCAGTGACTCTTGTGAACATGCTAAAGAAGTACTTTCTGGTAACAACGAGAGGAGTCCAGAAGTAGAGGCACCAATTGCTACCCCAGATTCATCTTCCATTGAAGACAATCATACGCCGAGCACTACTGGCTGTCAAGATGATGTTGCTGACGTCGCAACACATCGCTCATCTGTTGCGACATTAGACGAGCAAAATGATATGGTCGGTTTCCAGGATTTGCATGATGATTGTACACCTCAAATTCCAAACTCTGTGGAGGATTTCCAAGAAGATTCCATTTCCACATCAGACAAGGATGTGTTGATTTCTGAAGTGGAATCTAAAATTGCTGAGGACCCATCTAGCGGTATGTCATTTAAGTTATTATTTGTCCTTTTATAATGAACTTTTATAGACAAATAAATTGGTCTTTACTTTTTGTATTTATAAGTAAAAACTTTATTTGTTACTGACCATCGACTCTCACAGAAGAACCAATCATACCGGTTGAAGCTCCAAGGAAAATTGTGCAAAGAAGTTTTACTCTGGAAGAAGCAACAGATACCATACTGTTCTGCAGTTCTATCGTCCATGATGTGGCTTACAAAGCTGCAACAATTGCGATGGAAAAGGAGTCGGCTCTATACGAGTCTTCTTATCGGGCAGTTACATTTATGGGAAATTCTGTTTCCAATAAGAAGGATTTGCAAAAGATGGCCACCAAAAACAATCACAGTTCACGAAAGATTAATCGAAAAAAATTGGCAGCCGCCAACAAGATGCCAAGTGTGGAGGTGAGAGACAATGTCAAGAACTCGGAGTTGGCATCTTGCAACGCTGAGGCTTTACACACAGGTGAGAGTGTGAAGCCCCCAAAGTTGGAGTCCAAGTGCAACTGCACAGTGATGTAGTCCATGTTAAAGCTGCATTATTCATCGGATTCCTGGCATTATAGCCCTAGCTTCAGTTTCTATATTCTTTTTTGGAGAATGAGGTGTTTATATTTTTTTCTTTAGGAGTGTTAAGAACACCCCACAGATTCTTGTAAAAGATAAGCGTCTCCTTGGCATCAGGAATCAGAGGGTTTGTGGCAAGCTGCTACCTTTTTTCTTGGTAGGGTGGTGTTTGATGATGTTGTTGTTTTCCTGTTTTCTTCAGGAATAATGTAACCTATGATATTCTTTTGTAAATTTTGTGCTTCTTTGTGGCTTCGATGGTCGGTGGTGAATAGTGAATACCCTCTATTTTTTTATTTTAATGCTTTTTTTTTTCCTTTTTCCCCTGCTTTTAAGGAGAGGGATTATTTATTTAATAAGAGTGCCAAACATTTTTTTTATTTTTTTATTTTAAATCCTCACGGTTACTACTTTCTGAATTTTTTGACCGATTACAGAAAAATTTTGTTTGGCGATCACATTTTGAAGAACAAATGATGTCACGATTATTCGAGAAATAACTACTTCGAATTGTCGATGACACGAATTGGAGAGTCATTTACAGACTAAAGTCCAAATTGCGGTGGGATTCAACATACGACGGAACCATTTATGACTGATTTAGGATTAATACGATGATTACCAGAACAGTTGAATTAGAACACGAGGAATGCCGATGCTAAACTAAATCGAATTAATCCGGCGGGTTCTCTCTTTTCATGTGAAATCGCACACGCCCTTCCACCTTCCATAGCATGATCGACCTCCCTTTGAACATTATCCTTCTATGTTTGTTCCTCCTAAATTACTAACTTTCGTATTTATTATTTTTACATTTAAGTTTAAAAAATATTAATTCAAATAATCAATAATCGTACAAGAGGATTATTTTAAATTGTTA
>LVTN01000109.1:422340-475601 GCA_001649415.1 Musa itinerans | reverse complement strand
ATATACACTTAAAGATCAAACTATTTGGAGGGGTTATATAGATGTTCTTTATAAATATTTGGAGGGGCAAATATACCATTTACAATCTTTGGAAGAACAGATATGAAGATTTTTTTTTTTTTTTTTCTATTCTACAAACTGAAACCTCGAACAGAAACACTTTTCACTACAGGAAGAACTATTACCACATTAATGCACTCGCAAGAATGCCTAGGCACATAAAACTCTAATGTTTAAACCAGACGCCAACTTGAATTCAATTAGGATAGCAGCGGAAGGGGTTCGTACCGATCATCTGGGCCGCAGAGAGGGAGATCATCTTCAACAGGCAATCCTCCAAAGATGGCAGCAATTTTTCGGAATCATAGAAAAATAATGGTACAAAAAGATAAAAAGTTCGATTTGCTGGGGAAAACTTTGTACCGAGGACGGCGCTGAGAAATAATTGATGTCAATGTTTCCAGTCAATATGAGAATGATAGGTTAGTTTGAAGCTCCCCTTCTGGATATATATATATATATATAGTAATGTTCATGAAAGAGCCTTGTGAGCCTGGGAGGCAACTTCTCTTGAGGGTTTCCCAGCATAATGCCATAACCTATCATAGAAGACAAGAACACATAAATCATTATTCAATATATGATTATAAAGATTGAAATAAGAATCAAGGAAAAAAAAACTGAATGTTTTTATTCATGTAAAAAGAAGCAACAAGGGACATGATTCAGAGATGACCATTGGTAAACATCAAAGCAGACTAAGGCTTGCTGCAATATGTCATTAATTATTAGTACTTGGAAGGTTCCTCTCAACCCTTTTGAATCACATCCCAACTTAGCAGCAGAGAATTCTACATAACAGGCATAGGAGAATGGAACAAACAAGAGAAACCTTTATGATCACCTTTGCTGATAGAGTTATACAGATATCTTTTAGTGAAGATCGCCCTGGAACGTCTATCTATTTGCCTTTCTAGCAAGATATCGTTCACGGGCTGCCTGAATTTTACTATCCACGGAACCAGGTGTACCACTGGCATCTACCGCTTGCATAGGTGAATTTATCGTTTTGTTCTCGATGGTCTCATTATTTTCTGAAGCACCAGAGCCACCACTGTAAAGTTAGAAATTTATTAAAATCTTGAAATATTAATTTCGGTAATTTTTAAATAAAAAATTGAAAGCAAACAGCAAACAGTTCCACTGCACATGAAGAGGAATTATATGGTAAGGACTTCCGAAAATTTCTCCTGGTCAAGTGGATTACCTCAGCTTGTTGATGTTCATCTTCTCCAGTTTCTTTGAGATTGGTTGGACCCATGAAATTTCAACTGCACATACGTTTCTCATAAAAGGCCGAGAGGTATTTATGAGTTCATGGTAAACAACATAATCTGGCAACCGGCCATCTTCATCGGCTTCTAGCACCGAGGATGGATGAACCTGAAATGAATGGCTTCAGCAAATCATCACCACAAAGATGTTATAGGACAAAATTAATTATTAGTGATTTGGCAAGGCCAAAAGGCAAGAAGTGGGCACAAGATAATTCTGACCTAAACAGTGCCCCTGATGTATACAAATTTTAAGCATAATTCCATAAAATCAAAAGAGGATTTTGCTGATGACATGAACAACCTAATTTGTATTGCCATTTTCTCTGACTATATTGTCCACAAACTATTGACCTAGAAACTACATGGAACTATCCCAAGAATAGAGAAAGCAAATATGCAGTTAAACATCTAAGCTGCAAATCCTTCTATCTTCTGTCACCGAACATTAAGCTTCCACATCTCAGTTTCCTTTTCAGTGTGCTATTTGTTCATATATTTAGTTATTTAGTACATCACAACTATAACGAAAAGAAAATTCTTTTGCTCAGGTTAATTGTTTTTATCATCTTTCAACTAAAGTCATAGTGAATTGTTTTTATCATAATAAAAGATTTAACATTTAACTAGAATTTAATCTACAGACCAGAAAGGTCTGTCACTCAATCACAAGTTGAAAAAATGTTTCAGATATAAAACTCATCGATGTACTTAGAAATGATTATAAATTATGTTTAGATACTTGAATTTTCCACTGAAAATTAATCTTGCCAAGTGGCATTTTGTATGAAATCTTCTTACATTGATTACAGATGCAATGGTATAATAGTCACTTATGATGCATGTCATCTGGAAATACTTGATTGTGAATAAAATAAGGGTTAGACAAAATATGAATGGAAGGTAGCACAAGAAAGTCCAGACCTATATAAATCACAAACAGAGAACAAATTTAAATGCAATTACATGAGAACATAGTCGGAGAATTTGCTATTAAGTTTAATCTACATTAAGAGTAATCTGTTTTCAGGGTCTACATTACATGATAAGTTTTGGAAATGAGGATATTCGAACCATGCAAAGTAGACAAGCCATAGAATTATTATTTGATCATCATCAGAGAACTAAAAACTATAGCAGAAGTATATATTAAGTTCCGCATTGTGTGCAAAAAAAAAATCCACATGGTATGTTACCATATGACTGGTGTAAATTAGGAAAATCTTGATCTTAGTGTAGGATAAGTCACAAATACCTGCACAAGTTGCGACCTGTAACCAAGTGTATGATAGCCATTGTGAAGCAGCATCCGTTCGGCCAACTGATTTCCGTAGCCTCTGCATAAAGCTCTCCTGAGCTTTTTGTAGTCTTTATCACTTTTTTTTTGCCGCATGCCTGATTCTACGTCCAATGACCCTGTATTTGAGAAACCAGTAGCCTTGTAACGAAATATTAACAAGCAGAGAACAATTTATGAAAAAGTTTGTTGCTCTGATAGAAAATAAAATGACAGGAGATCATCCAAGATGGTAGGTATGGACATATTCAAAGGAGACTTATAGATATGATTGGATAATGCCAGTCGGTTAACATTATTCATGTAAAGAGAGAGAGTGTAAGGCCTAAGAAGACTGCTAAAAGCAATAAAAAGATACTGAAAGCTCTATACTTTCTTACCAAAGTACCAACCAAAAGGTTTCATATCCACACACTGTCAATTCATTGAGGGTCTAGGGTGACCGAAGTTCTAATCTGAATGTCTCCAGTCTTGAAAAAAATTCACCAGCAGATCTGGAAAATAGTGGGGTGGACTAGTTTTTGTGCTCTATTTGGATTAATTAATAAGGCCACAGTCATGATACCAATTTGAGTCAATTTGGCTGTAAGATATCAAGGGAAAAGAAAACGATTGTGCTCTAAACACAGATTTCTAAAGGTCAGGATCCATCTTTATGAGAAATATACTTGTATGTATGATCTAATGGCTAATTTTAGACCATGACAAGATAGGAGTAATGCATATACTGTACAGTTTACACCGAGATAGTAAATTGACAATACAGTAGAAAAAACTAAATGTACTAAATATCAGTGGTTTCATTAGGCACTCAGGCGCTCACCTAGGCACTCGGGCGAGGTGAGGCGAGGCCTGAGCGCCTCGCTTCATTTCCAGGTGGTGCGCTTCAAAGAGGCGCCGCCCGAGCCCAAGCGCCGGGCGCTTCGGGCGAGCGCCCGAGGGTTAAACCAGGCGAGCGCCCGGGGGTTAAACCAGGCGACCGAACAAGTGTTTTAGATCTAGTTCGATCTCCGGTGCTTTAGTTGGTTCAATCGATCCAACTAAAGCACCGATATCAGCCTTCCTCTTGCAACTTCCCACCCCTAACCCTGCTTGCCGCTCCTGCTCTCGCTGCCGCTGCTACCACTGCCACTATCGCCGCTCCCACTGCTACCACTACCACTATCGCCGCTCGCTTCTATCGCTGCCACTATCGTCGCTCGCCGCTCCCGCTGCCACTGCCACTGTCGTCGCTTGCCACTCCCACTCCCGCTGCTCACTGCTACCGCTGCCACTGTCGTCGCTCGCTGCTCCCGCTGCTCTCAGTCAGCAGCCTCGATCTTCCTCGTACTCACTCTTCTCACTTCGTACACTATTAACAGTATACTACTAACTGTATACTAGTAACAATATTTTTATTTATTAGATTAATAATATACTATTTTGATTTGAATACTGTTAATTTTTTTATTTGAAATTATTGTTATTGTTTTGAATTTTAAGACTTTTTGTTAATGTGATATTATAATTTTACAAGATTTTATTAATTTGATATCATATTTTTATTTAAATAATTATATTTATTAATTATATTATATATTTTTATATTTTTAGTGCCTCGCTTCACTTGGGCGAGCGCCTAGCGCCTCGAACGTTTTTGAACCTTAGCGCCTAGCACTTTTTAAATCACTGCTAAGTATGAAAAATCAAATAAACACCAATGTAATAAATTGACCTTTTCCCATCTTCTGTACTATCTGAGATAGTTGCTTCCTCACATCCTTGCTAAACATCATGCTGCGGACCTGCAAAATGTCCAAGTATTACTAAATGACATATTCACAGCATGAAGCCAGGATGAAAATGCGACGGTACATTATTAACATAAACAACATTAGAAAGAGATCAAGAGCAGAGCTCACTAAAAAAATTGAACCCAAAAATTAAATATTGATCAGCTATGTTCAAGAGCAGACACTGGACTTTTTCCACCCATAACTAGATGAGTCATGAGATAAAGTATAACCAATTATGTTGTAGAGGTGAGCTTTATTATTAGTTGGAAAGAAATGAATATTACAAGCAGATATAACAACATATGAAAATGAATAAAAAGAAGTCAAATACTATACAAATACTCGCACATTTAAGCAATCTGAAGGTTTGACAGAGCTATCACAGAAGCAGACATGGAAGCAAGGTAAAGGCCCAAGGGCACAAGTAATAGGTCTTAGATAACCGTGTCTGGCAACGTACCACCATTATACCAGCCTAATATGCGCACTTTGATAACTAAACAGAGTAGACAAAAATTAAATTTCAAAAATGTGGAGAAGGAATACTAATATAAATAATAATTGGAGAAGAAACAAAGAAAAAAATCTGATGGATCCTACTCCATAGCCTAAGTAAGAGTTGATCATCAGCTTTTCAGCAGTACTGAGCTTAGATATTGTTTACGGACAAAAAAAAATATATCACACGATAGACTTGATCGCAGTAAAAGAACAAAACTCAGACATATGGATTGAAGATCAACAAGACAGAAGCCGTTCCATGACTCTGTTCGCATCAAGACCTTACATGGCCAAACAACTGCATACATGTTGGTTAGAATTAGTCACTGTTCATCCAAACGAAGAACCAAAACCAATTTATAACCTTTAATCCATATTGGACACAATGAACCCAATAGATACTGTGTCAAGAAGAAATAGATGAACTATCTTGAGTCACTCGACCTACAATCTGGGATCATAACTACACCACCAAAGCCACAATTAAGCTACTCCAGAATGTGGAACAAAATAGATGGCCTCTTCCATTAGAGAAATCCTGTTGATCGTTCATTAAGAATCAATCAGGTACGTGAAACCTTGAATTTATTATGTAGAAATTACTTCTCAAGCAGATACTAATGATCAGAATGTGACTAAACTGGTGATTCAACAGCATCATGAAAGCATTCCTAGTCCATCAAATGGCATCACAGAACTGGCACCGAAGCTAACATGAAAACATGCCATCATCATGGATGTTGGTTTCACATTGATATTACATGTGGACCTAGTAGAAGACTAGTTCAGGTAAGATAACTCTCCAAAATCTTCGATCTATGCATAACCATCAAGTACCATGAATTTTTGAAGTAACAAAAATTGTAATATACCTGCAAGTCATTGTCAGTGCACCAATTTGGATCATAGTCGGCTCGGTCCCAACTTTCATATACTTGAAGCAGTTGTATATGGTCACCCCACCCAGAACCATCTGGTAGTTTGGAAAATGATTGTTTTCTCTTCTTCTCTTTGTTTTTACTGTGCATGTATTGTACGGTGCAAGATGCAATAAGTCATTCAGCTCTTACACAAAGTTTATTTAGGCATGAAAAGTTATAGAATATCCATATATTTCAAATCCAAAACAATATCACCAAAGTAATATATAATTTCATTGTTTTGTCACAGAAAAAAAATGAATAACTGTACAGGAGAAACTTTTGTGGATGTTCAAAGAAAATAACTGATGATTGACAAGCATCTTTGGATTCATATTCTGCTAATTATATGCTTTTTTTTTCTTTTTAATGTCATTCGTCATGAAGTGCATGAGTTAATGACACACAACACATTCCAGAAAATTCAACTTATGAATTATACAAAATAACAATGGAGGAAGCAATGGGAACAATGGAAGAGGAGGAGACAAGTACTAAGGACAGGCTGGGGGCGACAGACAACACAAGAGAATGGACTATGACATTTTAGGATTAAAAATGATAAAAATAGAACCGGAAGATAGGCCCTGTACGGTATGTTGGCCATCCAAAATTGGATGGTCTGCATGCCAATTCATGCTTGGACTGGTAAATACTGGCCAGTACATGTCAATCCCATATGAAATTGCATATCTTGGATGAATCAGAACATGAGTAGGGTTCACCTGTGAGTAGGACGAATTGCAACTTCTGCTGATAGCATAGATGTGAGTGTCAAAGCCTGAGACAAACATCCCAACTCATTTGCCTCAATTAAAGTCCTTGCAAGCGAGGGTTCCAATGGAAGCTCTACAACATAACCAAAAGGATGGCACTTAGTCTAGGGAAAGTGTCAGATGTGCATGATCCAGATAATTACACCCATATAACCACACTCATGAAATGTTTCATGCAATAGAAGATTAAGAGTACATATAAGAGTACATATAAGAGTACATATAAGAATGTTTCATGCAATTAAAACAACCCCAGTTTACTATAGCAAATCATTCAATTAACAGCATTTACTAGGTTTACATATAAGAGTGTTCAGATCATTCCTTGATTAAGAGAAACTCAAAAAGTGATCTCCAGAAAATGATTACAATTGTCATTCAGAAAGATTGACTATTATAGAGAAAATGATTACTATCTGCCCATGTAAAGTGCAACTTGAAATATTGCAGGAAGCTTAAGCCCCAATGACAATATCCTAAATTAATCTGTAGCTGACCCCTACAGTTTTTTCTTTTCTTTGATATGTACAATGTAACCTAACATCAACATAATGCCTTTTCAGTTGTCATGATTCAGATAGTTTATGTCGTAACATAAAATATTATACATGCATGGATATTTACTGCAGGCCAGTATACATTTCTTCAGATATTTACTGGTGCTTGGTAAATAGTTGTAATTATGTAAACTATTCAACTTTATGAGAAATGTAAAGCCTAATTTTTATACTTTTATTCTGTTAAAATTACATATCAACAAACCAAAGACAGTGATATTTTGACATTTTTCAGATTTTAATAAAATTTTGAATGTTTCAAAGTTTTACAAAATTATAAAATTTTACATGGATCTCCAAATCCTTTGCTGAAAGCTTAAAATGTTAAGCTGCATGATCCTTTTATAAGTCTTATTTATGTTCAAACAACTTGTCACAGGAATTCAACTTTCTAATGTGTAAGGTTTTGGTACAACTATTACAAGCTGTGTCTTGATTTGGAGGCACTTCAAGCAGTCTCCATCAGTTCCTGATCATATATTTGGTTATATCAGTCTTTCTGGGAATATTTCTATGCTGCATATATATGCTCTGGAATATTTGAAAGACATAAACCTTTTATTTTTAATTTAGTGCACTTGAGAACATGGTGACTTTGTAGCATAAGTTTTCTAGTACATCTTGTTGCTGTTTATTTTTAGAGCAATGCTTTCCAAATCATTTATACCTTATCCATCTACCTACCTGCCTTATGATTGGAGGCAATGCCAATGTGCGACCTATATATCGGGTCATTGCTTACTATAATCACAGGTAAAGTGAGACAGTTAAGTGACAAATGGATACCAAAACTATCAATATCTATATCATCTATTTTTCTTTAAAGAATAAGATAAGCGTGTCTTTTTTTTGTGGAAATGCAGTTGCCAGTTCAATGGATTCGTAGAAAATTTGTATGCAATCAACTTATGTTTTAAAATAAACTGTTTTATCTAGAATCATCAAGCGAGCACATTTTTTCATCCTAAACAAATGAAGGCCGAAAACAGAGAAATCATCAGTGCATTCAGGGATGAATATTTTGTATTAAACTCTTACCAGCCATAGCTTTTCCAATCTCAGTTATCTGTCCATTTTCATCAATTGCATCAATGAGGTATAATTGCCTTAAAGCATCTTCTAGTGATTCACCTGCGGAAACAATAGGCAGCTTAATTTCTAAAATTAGGTTATTGAAAGAAGTCCATTTCAAAGAGAAACTTTCGTAGAGAATTTTATTGTCCTCCAACATCAACTTATTAATTTTGGTGAACAAACCATCAATATATCAACAATATAAGCACCTAAACGAATAAACAATCTCATACAAGATCAACAACAAAGAATGAAGTTCTTACGTGATGGTGGATCCAGAAAATCAAACTTCAAGATATCAATATCAGAAAGACTTAATGACTTCAGGTAAAGAACACTTCCAGCAAGAGATGATCGCTGAATTTCCGGTATTGTTGCATCAAGAAACTCCTCATCATAAACAGTTCTAGGATATAACCGGTAACACTTGCCAGGACGAGTCCTTCCGGCTCGCCCAGCTCGTTGATCAGCTTGAACTCTACAACAATTCAAATCAATGAGTCTTGTCTGACAGCCAATCTGATTATACCTAAAATGCTTAATGGTTCAATTTCAAAACATCATGTCCAAACACAAGAATAGTGAGTAACATCATTCCCACTCTCCAACCAACATGAGTAGCATTTTCTTTTTATTTCAAGCCATTTCTGTTACCATGGAAAGAAATTTATTGTTTTTTATTTTCCTAAATGCACAAAAATAACAACAAATATCTACCATCTACAACAACCTACATGCACAATATAGCATCACTTGTAGAACGAATGGACAAGAACGTGAATAGAGTACCAAGACAAAATATCTGGACACAACCAACCTACTTATCTGCACGATATCAAGAGAATACATTCCGGTCGAGGGGTTATATTGGCGCTGCTTCACAAAACCAGAATCAATGACATACCTAGCATGAGAAAATAATCAAAATATTATGCAGATCTTAACTTAAATCCAAAGCCATTAATTCAAGAGGAAATATAGTATATGCATAAAGGAACACATTATTCATTTAAAAGAAATTGGAGTAATATCTAAATTTGTTTTCAAGGAGATGTTACTACCATTGGACTTTTCCAGTGGGAATGAGCGCAACATATCTAGTATGGCCACTAATTGGTTAAAAATCATAACATGAAATCTGCTACAGCTGATATATATACAAATTATTGATTATCTAATACAGCAGGCAGTGATGAGGATGTTGTTTGCTTTGATACTGATTGCTCATTAAGTTACCAAATTTATTAAGAATGTCAAACATGTCATAATTATCCAAATACAACTTAGACAAAACTCTAATTTTCACAAAAGATTTACCCATGAACATCATGCCACACACAAAGATTATTGAGATACTAGAGAAACACAAGAGAGTTCAACCAAGAAAAATGAACAATCTGATACATTGATAATAATCCAGTCCAACAAGCTGTCGTGAGAAATCCAATTAGTTTCAACAATTCTTGGTATAAATTTCTGAGACAAGCAACAAATTAAGACTACAAATTACGTTGAAGCATAGATGTAAAATATTGTCAGATAAGAAAATTGATTACAAGACTTCAAAAGAGTATCCTAGTAGAAACACACATAAGTTACATAACACAACCCACCAATGAAGATTATATTAAACTAAGGTCCATCTTTTGTCCGAAAAAAAAAAAGTAACCTCCATTTAAAACCGCTTTTCCACAATTACAAGGAAAAATATTTTTGTCAATAATGGTTTTTTATAGTTTATACATCAATCGTCAACAACAATAGTGGTTCTTTCAACTCAAAGACATTATTCTCAATAACAAATTTCAAATAAAATTTCTGGATATACATTTCTGTTGTGCCAGTGATATCTTCTGTTATCAATAACAACAAATGTCATGCACAATTTGACTAATCATACATGAAAGAGCAATTAATGCAAAAAAGAAACCAAATGCAAATGAAATCTAGCCACAAATAACTACATGGAATAGATCCTTACACGATACCATCAACAGTGAGAGAAGTTTCAGCTATGTTGGTAGCAACAATAAACCGTCTGCAGTTTGGGGGTGCTGGACTGAATACACGAATCTACGTTATGAAAAGCAAATGTGAGATATCAGCCATAATATTGATTTTAAGGTTCAATGATCTTAAGATATATCTACCAAGTTTAATATCTCACAGACAAGCAACAGAGTCAGAAAAGCATCTTCTTTTTTCTTACATGCCACTTTAACAGGTCATGTTACACAATGCAACATTCAGAAGTTATTATGGTTTTCATATAAAAAGCAATCTAAAAAAAAAAAGAAATGCAATGCAGCTGAAGCATCACAAATATCAGCACATGTATACATAACGCAAATATTCTACATGCAAAATGCATGTCATCCTGTCCATAGAATTTAAATGGCGTAACATATTCACTTAAGTGAGCACAACATCTGTTTCTTTTTCATCACTGAAGAACTGCAAGGCAAAATCTAGTGGTACCAAGTTATTTAATTATGTTGAAAAGAAGAAAAAGAAAAAAAAATGTAAGTGTAATTGTACCTGTACTGAGTTGTTTAATTTTAAGCATTACTACAAATTTTACTTTCACAATGCAGATTTTATAATATAATGGTGCAAGATTTTTTGGTGTTTAAAGATCAGTTGTAACTTGTAAGAACTAAAATCCATCAATTACTACATAGTGATAGTGGTTATGCAATCAGTTCTAACAATACATTACTAACTAAATCAAAGTAATGCTCTCTAGTGGGTCCATAAGAGTAGTATTTATCATTTGTACAGTTGGAACTTGTTGCCTTTAGCTATCACATTGTAATGACTTCAGTTCATGGAACCTCATATGACCACGTCTCAAATTACTGATGCTCAAGTACTAGGAAAAGGGTTCTAACACAAGGATAGATGTCAGTGCATTCTATAGGGTCAACTATTAACAACAAGAAATAAATGGGACATTACGAATAAATGTGAAACACCATTTTTAAAGAGAATATTGGTGTTTTGACTCATGTACTTGGACGTCATAAAAGCTACAAAAGATAGCCTTGACACCAACTACGCTGTATGGTTACAGAACAGCCAATGAGAAACAATATATATAAGAGGTTGGGCCACTAGCCATGCATCTACCAAATGCTGACTGGTACATATGCTCCATTGACTCTGTTGTGCTCAGCCTCTTATGTGCTAGGCACATGCTAGCCTTCATAGTTTGACATGGTTGTACATGAAAATTGGTGAGTCAATGTTCGCAATATGTTGGATTCAGAACATGAATACAAACCCAGTGTAAGGATGTGGCAAACATGAAACGTACTAAAAAGAAGCAACTGCTGGTTATGACATGGCAAATCCATAATGAATTGTGGATATTAAAGTGGAGTGGCATTAATGGGAAAGGTGAAACATAATATAATTGTTTTCATGGTAAATTAGTGTTAGAATCAGTTGAAGGTGAGGAAAAAATTTTGAGAACGTTTATATGGTAAATTAGAAAGAGAATCAGTTAAAAGTGAGGAAAAACAATTGAAAAGGTTTGAACATGTCACAAAGGACAATTAAGTGAATAGGTAAAAATAAAGTTGCCACAACAGATGAGAGAAAGAACAAGACTGTTTAGAGTTTGTGAAAAAGAACATAAACCTAAATACAGCAGAGAAGGATTTGTACAATCTAACTCGAGGAGTTGTGAAACATTAGCATACTTGCCACGGAATGCCAATAAAAACACTATTATTCTTTATAGTTTGAAAACTAAAAGGAAGCCAGACCCACTGTCTTATGTCAGTGGAATAAACAACCATGCCTTTTGATGAAATTGATCAAATCCCTGAACAAGCTTATATAATACATGAAGAAAAAGGAAATTTATGTGCTACATCAGGTTGAGCACATACAAAACAAATTTAGGCATAAATGTGTATCACAGTAAAATTTCAACTGAGGATATGCATGCTCAAATGAAACATGTACAAGCATTTTAACTCATGACACCAACACCACAAACAGTTATGCAGCTGACCTTTTTTTTTTCAATTTAATTAATGTTCATGTCAGAAACTTAAAGTGACTTCCTAATATCTACCTTATATTTTTTCAGAAACTAAAAAGAAATGTAACTATAACTCTTACAGTTTAATTTATTTTAACTGCATATGGTTATAACTTATAACTTATATCAATAAAGTGATGTGTACATGAAGTACACAAATCTAAAAATCAGTTTTATCAATGTGAGTCATTATTTAATCTTATAGAAAATTGAAGAAAAAACCACTTCCAGGCTAACCAAAATAAAGCACCAGACACTCCCATGTATCTAAAATTCAAAGACTGAATAATTCTGAACTATCATAAAGTTTTCATATGCATAAGTCTGAATGTAGCACGAATAAAGGAACCATAGAAACTATAAAGTTTTAGCTTTCAGAGCTTTTTGTGTGGGTCAATCAGTTGTCGCTTTCCTCCTCAGAAGCATTCAAGTACTCGTCTAAGCTTCAGGTAAATATATCAAGCTCTCGAGCATCAGCCTTATTCATCTTCACGAAAGTACAAACTAGAAAGCAATATTCAAACTAAATTATCTCTTAGGCTCAGTTTTATATAATTGAAAATATAGATAATAATATTCATTTAATCCTAACAACAGGCCATCAACGGATCCATTGATCTCACAAGTTTACACATCTATTATAAACACCTCAACTATCAAAACTAAAAAATTAAAAGATTCCTTCATGCAATGTTTTTATAGTAAATAGAGTTGCTAAATGCAGACAACTGCATTTTATTGGATTGTGAGATTCAGACCCATAAGAAAATCAACTGAATATGCTATAATTGCTCGAAGGTAATCAACAACCAACATGTTGGTGTAAACACACCCAGCAGAGTAACCAGTGAAAATGTAGGTAACTGATACTAAAGCAACTGTAATGGTACTTTGCTGCAAGACATGCAATTAAAAATCCATTATAAAAAATTGCTAGATCAACCAAAACTATGATCAAGTTAGATGATATTGCCTGCAATTCAGGTGGTAAAGAACCATGAAGTGGAAAGACTATAGCATCCATGCAAGAACCTTCGTCGAGGTTTTGAATCTTCTCCTCCAGCTTAAACACCATTTTATCAATGTCATCCTATATTAGTTAGAAATTTGTTTAGTTTATAAATATAATAATAAGAAAAGAAAGCAATAATTCCTGTCAGTTTCACGAGGTAAAAGTATAATATTGCATGGCGATAACTCGGTTATCTGAAGATAAAATTAGCAGAGAGGTGCTATGCCAACAAAACCATCAAAATATGTAGAAAAACTCATAGGCAAAAGCTCACCTGTCCTGTCATAAAAATCAAGACATCTCCAGGCGGTTCACGGACATGTACATCTGTCAAGAGCAATATCGATGGTTGATATAAGATATAACAGCACAACCTACAAGATAACAAAAGATCTAATAGGCAAAACATGTCAACATACAAGCCTCTTACATGGAATTATCAAACAGATTCCAGAGGCAAAATTAGTTGTCATCATATTCTTAGAAGTAAAATATTTGTTATTATTGAGTACTATAATTGCATAATTTATCAAATAAGTAATGGCAATATATACACTATATACCACAAAGAACTAGTTTTTCAGTTTTAAACTTTCCTACATTTATAAAAAATCATTGGCTTTTTGAGCCAACCTTACATGAAAAGTAGCATCATTCACAAAATTTACACATATTTGTACACTTAATGAAACAGAAAACTGAACAAAAATTAAGATTAGGCTAGATTACTGTGCCATGAGTTGTTTCCCACCCTTTTAAAAACTAAGTGATATACATATATCCAAAAAATATTAGATTTTAAAAAAATTCTATAGTTTATACCAAAATTGTTGCTGGTTCTTTTGAGAAAATCTTACATAAACAGTGGCATATATATATATATAACAAAATGTGTATATTTCCAATTCTCTCTCTTTGTTGTTTCCTTCTTTTTGTGAAATCATTTCCAATTCTGTGTATGTTCTAGAGTAAAATTATGAAATCCTACCAACTTGTAGACAGTCTATTACATTGAAACTGACAATTAAAGAAGTAGAATCAGCAATTCAAACTTCAAAGATGATACCTCTGCATATAATAAGGTTCACAGGATATACTGGGTGTACTGAGTGGTATAGGCCCTACACCAGGTTTACCACCTGGTTTATGTCAGCATACTGATAAGCTATTGGACCAGTATTCGAACTGACAATTCCCATGTTGAAAGGGGGCATTAAAGAAGCAGAATCAGCAATTCAAAGATGATACCTCTGCGTATAATAACAAGGTTCACAGGTCGTACTGGGTGTACCGAACGGTATAGGCCCTACACCAGGTTTACCGCCTGGTTTACCTGATGTCTGCATACTGATAAGCTATTGGACAGTTATAATGAACTGTGACGTATGGTATTGTAAACCATGGATAATAAAGCTACAGGATGGAAGTTTGATTTCATTGAACATTTTTGTATCACTAAGTACTGCTCATGCTAATTTCAAGAAGCTGTATACTATCTAGTATTTAGCCATTCCGTAATAATCACTTTCCTTCTTTCTGCCTCTCTCCATCCCAATCTTCATTGCAACCTCAAGTTCTAAGGAAAAAATTACATTACTATTGAATTCTCCATGTGCATTACATATAAATTTGATGATAGGACAAAAGCCATAACAGCAAATCAAGCAAATTCTCTAACTATGCTTGGTTACTGTCATTGTCAATATTCATCTCACTCTATGAGTCTATGACAACACTTGCAACCAATATCTGATTTTTTAATATAGTTACTTTCTTGAGCAAGTAGTCAGTAGTCACTTTGGTTTTCTCATAAAATCTCATATGTTGCATCTATAGTGAACAACTAGGAAAGATAAGTATCGCTTCGATAGAGGATAAGATAAGAGAAAATCATTTAAGATTTTATAAGCATGTCCTTATAAGACCTCCAAATGCAATAATCAGAAAAGGTGAAATAATTAACATTAGTGGTATGAGAAGAGGTAGAGAAAGGCTTAAAAAGACTTTAATTGAAACTATAAATAAAGATTTAAGTACTCTAAACATAACTAAACATATATATAGCTTTTTTATATATCTCAATGGCGTCAAATGATTCATGTAGCCGACCTCAAATAGTTGAGACTTAGGGCTTTGTTGTTGTTGTTGTTGCATCTATAGTGCTTCATAAAAAATATCAACCATCTCCCATGTCCTTGACCAAGTTTTGTTAAAACGATATCAGTGACATGGTCTTTTTGGTTTCTTTTTTTTTTTACAATAAGAATTGTATCACTTGCTATTTACTTCGCTATTGGAACATGGAAGTATAATGACATATGATATAAAACAAAAACATACTAGCAACAAGAACATAAGAACCAAGCTTTTTTCAGAAATCAACACCACCATGTAAAACTATGAATTCCATATATTTGAAAAGGTAATCAAAGAATATGGTGGGCATTTTATTCCCACCTAGAGCAGTCTTCAGACAGCATTCAACATAATTTGTCGGTCGTTCAGTGCTGTATAATTTTTCCACAGGGAATAATATCCCTGGGACGTTTAATACAGGGCATCCGGAGAAAAATCTAGATACTTTGACACCATCAAGTGTTGCAGAAGTGATGAGAACTTTCAAATTTGAAGAGCGTCTATTGATTAAGCGTTTCATTAAGCCCAGCAATATGTCACTGCCAAAATGAACACCATAATAAAAAACTAGAATTACAGAATGCATAAACAACAATAACGAAAGAGTAATAAATTACTAAGCAGAAAATAACTAACAATGAACAGTGGAATTCACATATTTAATGCATACATGAGACCCTGCTTGCACTTAATAAAGAAAATTTGCCCAGTGTCATAACATGCCATTGAAACTATCGCTACACATGCCAGCACCAAGCCAACAAAGGAAGTAATCAGAAAACCTAGCCAGCATAGAGGAAGCATCGCATGAAAATGTATAGAGTAATACCAGGTTGATGTCATGATACGGTAAGTCAATTGCTAACATTAGAGCACAAGAGCAGTTTTCTTTCCATTATTCATCAATGTGCATGTGTTCAAACAAAATGCAAAGCTTACGAATATAAATAAATGACTATTAACTCTTCAAGCAGCATAGGCCTTGTTGAGGTGTGGGTGTTCTATTAGTCAATATATTGAACTGTTGGAATAACTAGAACTGAAAAACACCAAAACATTTTGTATTCATACAGCAGCTCAATTTCATATGAGATAGAGTGGATCTCTTATTGCTTAATTACTTCAAATTTAAGACAGATAAAAGATTCTTGAAAATCTTTATACACAGATCTTGTCCATGTTCCTAATCAAGACCCTTTTTCTATAACTAAACAAATTTAGAGTGCTAAGTTAACCTCCAACATAAGTTTGTTACTTAACATTAACACATACAATTTATTGCGAGAATAGAGGCATTCAAAGCATCATCTTTAGATGCACATGTGTGCCCCTAGATCATGAGGTCTATAGTCTAGTTTTCTTACATTTTCCTGTTTCCTCAAACATCTAGGATAGACACTGATTACCCTGAAGAACAGTAAGTTTACACACAAACTGTTTAAACATATGCTACGTAGCACCTGAAGAACAGTAAGTTTACACACAAACTGTGGAGCATATATTGCTCACTACTTTTGGGGTTTTGCATAAAATTAGAGAAAACTATTTAAACATATGCTACGTATTAAGCAATTTAATTTCATTAAATGGAGTACAATGTACGAATATAAAACTACTTCCAACAAACACAGAAACCATAGCCACTCCTTTCATCAGATGAAAAAGGAAAACACATGCCCAAAATTCTAAATTCTAATACCTTGAACTTTGTGTAGTGCTAGTTAAGAAAAAGTCACTTATAAGACTGAACAAAACAAGTGTCATACGTGTTCAAACTGCGTTCATGTGCTTCATCCAAGATAATAACTGAGTACTGGTTAAGTTCTGGATTAGATAGGCTTTCTCGAAGAAGACAACCATCAGTTAGATACCTGAGCATTGTGTAAAATGGAAGTTATTGCAATATCCAAATTATACACCAGAACAGGTTTATCCAGATATAAATGCTTTCAGCAGAAGTCCAATCTTTTGCTTAGCCCACTTCTTCACCAGATTGTACAAATAATTTCTTACTTAATGCAGGTTTTATCAGAAGTCCGATCTTCAAAACGAATTGCATAGCCCACTTCTTCACCAAGTCGAGAACCTAGTTCAAATGCAACCCTCCTGTGGAGGACAAAACAAACTTGTTAATCCTAAACTAAAGTTTACAGCAAAAAGCATGGATGTCAGTAATATCAATACAAATGTGAAATCTACATTACAAAATTATTGTTGGGAAATCCTCTAGAAAAACAAGCCAATGCGCAATTTATTTCACAGAAACTTGACAAGTAATATGATAGAGAAGAGAACCACTTATGAAGAATGAAAAGCAAAGGATAAAAAGCAAAAACTAGAAGCTCTACCTTATTCAATCACCCTAAACCTAAAAAAAAGTTGGACTGCCTGCTTGGTCCTGTTTTGATCAATTTTTGGCTATCAAACGAGTCACTTTCCAGATTCCATATGTAAAATGACAAGATTATGTTAATAAGTCATCTAAATATTAACATAATCATACAAATTGAAAAGAAAAACAACAAAAAATAGATATCCAGTAAACATCTAATGTTGGTAGATGAAAACTGCTACCACTCACTTTAGAAGATATAATTACTCGACTTAATGCACTTCAAGTAGACCTAGACAATTTTGTCATGAAGAAGAGAGGGGATGCTGATTGTATCTTATTGTTGAAAAAAGGGTCTCATATCGTAAATTCAAGATGGAGAGGGAAAATGCTTGATGTGAGTACCGGTTAAGTCAGAAAGAGAACTAAAGAGGTTTTTGCAGATACTTGAAGAAGGAACATAGTATCTCTTGTTTGTACAAAGAGAAATTTGTTTCCATCACTCAACATTTTCCTTTTCACTCAAGGAAAACTCAGTGTCTGGAGGGCCACGTGATGGATAATTATGCAATCCTTGAAGAGAAAAAGGCAGTTTATTGAATATATGGAAAGATTGACCAATTACTCCAATTCATATATAATTATGATGATATTGAACATGTTTTAACAAAGATCAAAGAAATAAAGAATGGGTACTAAAATGTTAAGGACTTCGTGCATAAGACTGCATATGAAAACAGCCATATGTGATCAAAACCGAGGATTTGACAGTCATGATGATTCATTATTACCAATATACTTTAAGTTTGAGACATCAAAATTTCTCTTATTTTTATTGTTTCAAACAAAGCGTTCTTCGGTATCCCTCCTCTCTAGCACCACCAATACTGATAGCTCATGTCAAACATCTTACTTAAGCAATGCACTCATAAATCTTTCATGCACGACTCTAAATTACATTAAACAATTTTCCCTAATTTTGTCCCTGATTTGTGCTATTTCAAATGTCATTTTTTCATGGTAAAACCACACATCATCTCTGCAACATCAACTTTTTTAATATGTCATGTCCTAATAATTCAAAAAATTTAATGACAAAACATAGGTGACCTTGTAGCTATAACAACAACAACAACAACAACAAGCCACCAACATCCCAACTATTTCAAGTTTGCCACATGGATCATCTCCCATCATTCAGTGGCAACATCTGTAGTCCCAACATTAGCTAACCTATTAACCGTTTTATAGAATATATAATAGACTTGTAAAAGTTGACTTTAACACACCAATTAGGGGTTCTCCTAATCAAAATTTGGAATCTCTACTCTCTATCGGTCCAACCAAGTACCAGTATTAAACATATAGCTAAATACTGCTGCAGCACAATCTTTTTTTTTTTTTTCTTTTCAATCACACTGGGTAACAAGTTGGTATAGTACTCGATATATCTATACCATGCCGGTCCAGTAAGTTACTGAAAGTAAAACCAATTTGAGATTTGGACTCTTGTTCTAATAAGGATTTGGTTTTAAATAACAGTACAATATATTGAATTTTGAGTGTTGATTAAGGGTTCGCTTACCATCAATTAGGATTTAGGCTCAGCATTATTAAATGAATGTAGAATAGTAAAACTCATTAAAAAAACTACGTATAAATCAGTTAGTTATTATTAGTCAAGATTGCATTTAGTGAATTTGAAAAGTAAGTTATAAAATGATTCTTAAAAACAAGCTTATCAATTTGTTTGATAAAACTACTTCATGAATTGAATGAAATAACTAAGCTACTGGTTAGTTGTAGAAAAATAATTTGGGAAGCAACTACTTTTTGGTGTTTTGTCTGTCATTTCCTTTTCCAATAGATTTCTTTAATTTGCCTATCTTCTGCCTAACACTAGTTCTTGCTAATAATCTACAGGATACTAGACCACCAGTTACAAAACAGTCTTAATGCCTCTGCCTCTCCCTTTTTAACCCTCGGCATTCAGTCCTGCAAACAATATCTTCTCAATCTTAGTCTTTTTGTTGAATATGAGGTCCAAGATATTAAAAACATTTTCAAAGTTTCTTATAAATGTATATCAACTAGGCAACTACACCTTCAAATGTTCTCTATAAGTTGTTAAAGCTGCACTTCATATTTGGTTCATAGCTCGAATTTAGATGAATCCTACCCTACTATCATCGTTAACGCGGCATCTGTTAAGACATCCTGGTGGCAAGCGCACTGTTGAGCAGTTGATCCATTACGACAGAACATACAAACAAAATGAAGAGAAAGAGAATTTTCGAATCCTAGTGTGGATTCAGAGTTCAGAAACTCCATCTTTGGCAATGGTTCCATCGGACAAACAAGCGCCAGAACGCAAGAAAGGCGTGAGGGTTTTACCTCGCGACGGTGACCGCGGCGACCCGGCGAGGCTGGGTGACGGCGATCGCACCGGAACGGGTGTACCCCCGACGGTGCAAGATCTGGGAGAGCTGCGTGCTCTTCCCGGAGCCCGTCTCGCCGATGATCACAGCCACCGGGTTCTCCGCCACGGTCTCCGCTATCTTGTCCTCGAATTGGAGGATGGGGAGGACCGCCATGGACGCGGAGAGACGGTTGAGGATGGGTCGGACGCGGGCGGAGTTAGGGTTTGGGGGGTTTGGGTTTGTCTGATAGATTTGGCTCCACACAACCAACACATTTTTTTCTTTTAATCTATAAATATGTAAATGGAACTCTTTGAACATCGACACGGACGTGATTGACTCTATCCATCGCCACGTATATGACATAATCCAATACCTATTAATATAATAATAATAATAATGATGACGATAGCATACAAGATGTTTTATGTAGAAGAACCTTTAATATTAATTTTTTAGCACATGACTCCTCCTCAATCGATTTTCGTTTAATGACGTTTATTTTTTATCAGTTTTATAAAAATATTTTTGACTCTCCACTCACTATTGATGATGTCATCGCCTTTGTCGTCATCGTCTGCTTTCATTTATCTCCTCCTTTCCCTTCCCCTTCTTCTTTTTGAACATCAGTCGATTCTTCTTTGCCCATAAGCATGGGATAACACTATATTCGTCATTAAGGACTTTCACCTCATCATCTCATGTTTGTCCCTTGTTGGCACCTCTATCACCCTTGATTGAAGAGGGAGGAGGGGGAAAGGAGAAAATGAGGGAGAAGGAAAGGGAAGGGGAGGGGAAGATGTTAAATTATATATCATTTTTTTAATAAAATAAAAAAATATTTATATATTTAATCATATTTTGATTATGATTATTGGTCAATAAAAATAAATTTTAATTACGATAACAATCTTTTAATAAATTATCATAATGAGAGGGACTGACCAAGAGATAAGGAAAAATAAGTAATAAAGGATAGGGAGGGTAAAGAGCTAACGACATAATATGGTCTCTCCACAAGTCGATGACGAAGAGCTCGAAGAGGCCGATGACAATGATGAGATCATGTGAAAGATTCAAGGAGGCGATGGGGAGATTATCGTGCTCCCTCGATTATGAGCTTTTTGATCACAAGGAAAAGGAGAGCTCATCAATCGTGATTTCAACACTGTCGTCACTCCTCCTCATGATCATCATGGAGGGAACTCTTTGACCATGAGGAAGAAAGAGCGATGGAGGGCAACTCGAGCAGAGATGGGAGAAGGGACAATGGAGAGCTAGACTATGGTGACATTAGAAGGTGAAGAGGGGAGCCGAAGGTCAAAAAAAAAAAAAAAAGGAGGTGAAGTTAGCAGAGAGAGGTGAGGGAGGTTATGGCAAAGACTAAGGGGATAACGTTACTCGTTGTGAGAGTTGGGGACTGGAGGTGATAGTGATAACGATGATGAAGATAACAACTATTGAGAGTGACGATAACTAGTAGAGTATCAAGGATATTTTTATCAAATTGACTAAAAAAATATTATAGATAAAAATTAATTAAAAAGCATTATTTGATAAAAACCTAAAATTATGAATTTTTTTAAAAATAAAATACCGAGGTAAGAGATAAAATTATTAAATTTTAAAAATAAGATTGAATTAGAATCATGGTAAAGCCGAGTGGCCACCTATTTTTTAATCCGATTAAAAATTAATAAATTTCAAATTATAATAAACCAAATGTCACCTTAGTTAAAGAGACCTTCGATCTCATTGTTTCGCTTTAAATCCAATAAAGCGAATTTAAATCTTATAAATTCGCTTATAAAAATGATCTTACAGTTAAAGAAACAGAATATAAATCTTATAAAAAATGATCTATTTATTGGATGAATTAGTCATGTTATTCCATCGTTTTTGACCTGATTAAATAAAATACTTAAGCATATGAATTTTTAAAATTATATTTTAAAACTCAAAATTTTATTACAATAGATTTTTTAAACTTTATCCTTTTAATCTGTTGTTTTAATGTCTGATTAGTTTTATTAATAGAAATCCATACACACTTTTTTACTCTCGATTTAAATTATGCCCTATATATTTACTACAGAGTAGTTTGATTCACTCGAGACAAGCGATGCATTTCTACATGCTTAAGACCACCCCAAGAAGACTAACATCTAACCTTGAAGGTATGTGACAAGCAGAAACCTATCAACAGAGCTCTTGACGTCAAGATGAAGTCAATGCAACACACAACTCTTCTTCCCACCTCTAGTTGAGCTCGCTCCCTCCCTTCCCCGATGCCGCCCTCGTCACGAGCCTAATCCCCCTCACCCATAGCTCGGCCGCCGCCTCCCCTCCCTCGCACACGAAGTGCACCTCCCGCTTCCGGGTGGTCACCACCCTGAACAGCCCTGGCTCGCGGGCGTCGCCCCTCCCCTTGCTGTTCCTCACGAACGCCGAGCTCGCCCCCACCTCCGCCTCCCTGCACACCACGTTCCTCCGCCCCGAGCTGCCCCACCGCAGAACCCCCGCCGCCGCCACCATCCTCAACACCTTCCCGTGCGGCGGCCCTTTCCCGCGCCTCGTGTGCTTCTTCACGTGGCCGCCGCGCACGACCAGCGCCCGCGCCAGCTCGTCCAGGATTACGCTCTCAGCTTCCTTGCCGAGCTTCGCGTTGCTCGTCGCCAGCGAGAGCGCCGTCTCGCCGCGGCGCGTCTCGATGTCGCACCTGGCGCCCTGGAGGATCAAGAGCTGGCATGCCTCCGCGTGGCCTTCGCGTGCGGCGAGCATCAGCGGTGTGTACCCGTCTCCATCGAGGGCGTTCACGTCCCACCCCGTCTTGGTCAGGAGACGCAGCGCGGCCATGTCGCCCCGCCGAGCCGCGAAATGGAGAGCGTGGAATCCCCCGGCACTCCCCTTCTCGAGTGCGAGCTCGAGCATCGCCTGCTCGAACATATCATGGTTCTCGTTCAGCCTGAACAGATCAATGGCCGTCTCTCCTGCCTCGCTGCGGAGCCTCACGTTAGCGCCGGCGAAGACCAAGACGCGGAAGGCTTCCACGTGACCCTCTTTAGCCGCCACCATCACAGGGGAGTACCCATTCCCATGCCGTTGGTCGATGTTGATGTCCGGTTGTGTCAGTAGCACTTGCAAGGACGCAACGTCTCCGTGCTGGGCTGCGAACATGATCGGGGAGAAGACCGATGGATCGCTCGATCTAGGAACCGTTCCCGAGCGAATCACATCGAGGACAGCATGTTGGAAGCCGACGCTCCAATTACTGGAAGCAGCAATTGCGGCAGCAGAGGCACTGGCCAAGCTCTTTCGACCGAGATCGGCGTCGCTCGACGCAAGAATTCTGAGGCAGTCACCGCGCTTGTAGCGTGCGCAGAGCATCAGCGCCGTCTCACCGGCGTCGGTTGTCGAGCTCAAGTCGCACCTCTTATCGACCAAGACTTGCATAACGGAAGCCAGGCCGAGCCGCGCGGCCATGTGGATGGGCCGGAACTCGGTCTTCCGGCCGGCCCTGACCGGGAGCTCGCAGTCGGCGCCGCAGGACAAGAGGGTGTCGACCGCTCGAGGGTTGCCGCAGAGGATGGCGTGGTGGAGGAGGGTCCGGCCATGATGTGGAGCATTAGGGGAGTGGTGCTGCAGGAGCATGCGGAGTATGGTGCCGGTGGACTCGAAGTACTCGACGGCGCACCACGCGGGGGTGTAGGGCTCGGCGAGTCCGGCTCCGACGCGGAACTCCTCACCGGTGGCGGCGTCCCACGACCACGCACCGAGTCTCACCTTCGCGTCCATCCGCGCTCCGGCCTGGATCAACGGACTCATCATGAATCCATCCATTCACGTACTCTACCGTTGCATGAGTGGTCGCAGTGTGGAAAGTACCTGTAACAACCGGCGGACGACGGCAGCCTGACGGCCGACGATGGCGGCCACGAGCGCGGTGCAGTCGACATTGGTGTGCAACGCTGGCTTCAGCGAACGTAGCAGCAAACGAGAAGTCGCGTTCGCGTCTACTCCACACTGCAAACAGATCCCCCATGCAAATCAACCCAAGCTCCACTGGTGGACAAAATGCAATCGCGGATGGAACAGTGGCGAGCAAGTACCTTGACGAGGCCATCGACAACGTCGACGAATCCCCGAGAGGCGGCCGAGACGAGCGCATGGACGGCGACGCGAGGGCGCACGAGATCGGATCCCATGAGAAGCTCCGCGAGCCGCGCCCTCCCGTGCAGGCTCGCCTCCACCACCCCTTCCTCGCATGCTGGCTGCGATGCTCCGGCCTTCAGCAACACCTCCACCACCTCCGCGTGGCCCTCCCTCACCGCCGCCGTTATCGCGTGGCCCCGGAACAGCTTCTGGTTCACGTCAGCGCCTTTCTCCTTTACGCACCACCGCCCAGCAATCGAAGCCACCAAGAGCAGATTTTTAAGCCCGAGTTACATCAAAACTCCGCTAATCGAAGCAGCAAAAGCATAAAAAAGAAGACGTTGGTAAGATAAAAAGGAGCTCCGAGACTGTAGCACGATGAACTTTTTCCCCCCTTTGTCTCTTTGTTCTTTACTTGGTCGCTCATCATTCTGGGCAGTACCAACCACGACAAAGAGTCGGAGCAAGGGGGTATGGGACCGGAGATCTGAAGCCAGCAACCAAAGATATCGATACATTTCTGTATCCCTCACTGGACTGTACATTTAAGACGCAGTGTCTGCATGCGCCGACGCTGAACACACCAATCTCTTCCTCGAAGCAGGCGTTCCGAAGGAGAACAGCTGGAGGCAGCATGACACCAGAGAGCCACAAACGTACGAAATCGTACAGTGCAAGTTTGTTCGATGGTCAATTCACCACTATATTGTCTCTCTTCTTTAATCGTTGTTTGGGCTACCACATTACGTCGATCAAGAGGTATAATCTTATCGGAAAACTGTGGAGCAATCACAACGATGGAGTTCTGAGCAGGGTGGAAGACGGGAAGTACCCAAAGGAGAGGGATGGGAGTCGCATTAAAGATGGGGAGGGAGACCAGGATGATGTCTGCGAAGGATTCGAGGAGATCTCGGGATGGCTCCACATGTCGCCGTCCAACAAGAGGAGGGCGATCGAACGGTCCAGATGAGACGTCGGTAGCCGGTGATACGGCACCGCGTGCGCTGTCCCCTCTCCCATCGCTTTCCTCAGCCCGAATACGTAGTGGATAAGCCACGTGACCGGGGCGCTCCCAGTCGCAGCTACCACGGAACTCAAGAAGCCCCTAATTACACCCCCCCCATTTCATTAATTTCCTCAACAAAATAGAAATTTAGGAGGAATCAATCCGTATGGAGGGTACGAAATTGACCGCAATGAATACATGCTAGTAAATGAAGAGAGAGGAGAGAGAGAGACGGGGGCACAGTTTGCCAGCTAGGTGGAAGCATTCCACCCCTGTCCGTCGCAGGCGAGGCCACGCGAATCACGAGGCGGAGAATACACGGCCAAGATTCTGCCACGGAAGATAGCATTGGCGTCAAAGCGGACGACGGTGAGGCATCGGGGAAATTGGGAATAACGGAACAGAAGGAGATGGATTTCTTATGGGGAAAATGAGGCTTATCCTCTAAATTGAAAGAAGAGTACACTAATTGGGTGTAACTAAGATCAGATCCGAACCCGATAACCCGTCTAAGCAGTGATAAATTATGAACGAGGGATGTGTAATTTCGGATCAAACTGGAATGACAAACCCAACCCGAGTTCGAGCCTATTTCTAAGTAAATAAGAGAGCGAATAAATGCAGAAATTAGCGCAATAATTATCGAGAAGAAGAGTAAACAACAAACACGCGTGAGGGAAAAAAAATTGAATAAAAAATATATCTCCGTTTAATATACGAGAAGAAAAAGTTGATCTCGAAAGAGAAAAAGGAATTCGAAGTAGGGGAGAGGAGATCGCACCAGGAGAGTGCGGACGAAGGGGAGATCGCCTGCTTGGGCGGCGAGAAAGAGAGCGGAGGCGTCGGTGCGAAGCTCCTCCCACTCCACCCGGACCTCGTCGGCGGCCTCCTCACGGAGAGCCACCTCCACACGGCGTCCCCGCAGGCAAACCGCCCCGACGTGGTTCACATCCACCGCCGGGTCCGCGAGGCACTCCGCCGCAGCCATCGCGTCCCCGCGCTGCGCCGCCTCCACCAGCCGTTGCGATGCCGCTGCCGCTCCTCGACCTCCCGAACCTCCTCCTCCGCATCCTCTGCGCGTAGAGTCGGAGAATACCGCCATCTCCGCCACCGATCGGGGCCACCGACGAGGCATGTGCTCAGGAACCGCCCCTAGCGCATCGATTTCCGCCTCTTCCCTTGTAGATCTTTGGGTCACTACCACTGCTTCGACCACTACTGTGCTCGCTTTCGCCTCGGTGGGTTACGGTTCTCGGGAAACTTGAAAGGAGAGGGCGCCAGGGGAAAGAGGAGGGGGGTGGGAGTTAATTTATAGTGGGAGAGTTAACCGCGGTTAATGAACGAGGCAACAGAGTTATTTCTTCTTTATTTTTTCTCTCTACCTTTTCTTTTACCCGCAAGCAGGCGAGACCGGCGGGTCCCACTGCGGGATTCTTGGTACGGAGGAGGTTGGTGGTGGTGGTGAAGGAGCCGGCTTCAGCTCAGGCGGCTCCAGATTGTGGCTGGGTTGAGGCCAAGGAAAGGAAACTGGTTTTTACTAGATGAACTGGATAGGAGGATGACCTGAACCGGTTTTTCCAATACATTTTGTAAGTCGGATGACTGAAACCAAGTATTGGGTTGGTAATCAAATAAATTAATTATAAATTATTTGATTGTTCCAATGTCTTTAACTGGTAAATAAATTTTTTTTCTAGTATGAAAGTAAAATTTTTATGAAGAAATATTTCACTATGGACGTGGACTGAGTCTCATGTATGTGATCACAGAAAGAATTCCAGGAACCGTCAAACATTTTTCTATGACCAAATATAAATGTCAAACGGTAGAAAGAATTATAACAAACCAACTTAGTGTAATGACCTAAAAAAAAAAGAATCTTAACTGGTCAAACACAACATCCCAAGGCTGATCACAGAAAGAATTCCAGGAACCGTCAAATATTTTTCTATGACCAAATATAAATGTCAAACGGTAGAAAGAATTATAACAAACCAGAACGCAACCTATGAATCTTAACTGGTCAAACACAACATCCCAAGGCAGGAGGAAGAGGCATTGCTCGGCATAAAACTTCCAATGTTTCAAGAAAAGAAAACAAAACAAAACAAAGGCAGGCTTGTCCAGATGAGAAGTACCAATAGACATTGGACCGAGGAAGTGCTACTCGTAGGGTGGGGATGGGGATTGGGGACTATGATTTATTGTTACCCTGTACCACCTCGTTCTTCCTCTTGTTTCGGTGGGTACCTGTCCGATCCTACACTGTACCCTCCTGCCATTGATGGCACCCGGTTCACTCCCCCAGGAACAAAATCCCAATGGCCTTGGGATGTCCCTCCTCCTCAACCCTAACACCCTCGTTCAGGACTCAGCTTACCAACCACCCTACTCATTCCAAAACATTTCTTTTCACAAATTATAGCCACAACAATCAAGAAAAAACTTACATGTAATATGGAATATTCAAATTCTTCTAAGAAAAATATCACACTGGTTAAGGAGTAGTGTGCATAGCATAATCATCAGAGTCAAATATCGTCTAGACAATGAGAAAATAATATATATAATAAAAACACATAAATATTCTTAAAAATATTCAAATATCTTTGATGATAAATAAAAAGGTTGATGGTATTTTAATCGATTTAAGATTTAGATGATCTAATTAGCGAACCAAACCAATCGAAAGTGTTATTCGATTTTTAAGATCCAATTAACTGGATTTTATAATCAGGAGATGATAGGTCCACAAATACCTGTTTGAGGGTTCATTGAGCTGCAGCTTAGCTTAGCCGAGCCGAGCCGAGCCGAGTTCCAAAGCACGTTGTAGTACCCGTAAAGCAAGCGGATGCTGCCACGTGGCTGTCGTCGTCCCCGGCAATCTAAAAGTGCCGGGTTCGCCTGCCGCCGGTCTGCGGTGCACATGAAGAAGGAAGACATGGAAGGATTAAAGCGGATAACATCGCCCCTCTTTCTCTCGTTCTCTCCAAGATTTTGTCTCATTAAAAGAATAGGTCAGGGCGAGGACTGCAGAAGGAGACTGCAGGCCAATAATATACGTATGAAGGGAGAGAACGGAACAGGCTTTGTGGCCGGATCTCGTGTGTGATTCTGCCTGTGTGACAAATGCGGCTATTGGAGTTATTCACCGTAGAAATAGGAGGAAGCTGCAGTGCAGTGCACCTCGCTGTCTGCAACTAGTCTCCGATGAAACATGTGAAGGATTGACAGTGTCTGTTTTACCTCTCGCGCCGGAGAAAAAATTAAGTGTATTTAACATCATTAGTGAATCCATACAGTAATAGGAAGAAAAAAATGAATTGGACTTTATATATAAATTAAAAATATATATTATGTGATGGGTTGAGTCATCTACCATCGTGAGAGAGTGTCGAAGGCATAAATCAAAACATCGATTAAAAATTAAGAGAAAAAAAAAACTCTTCCTCCTACATCAGAAATATATATACATGTTTGTCAATTCATCGAGATATGAGGATGATTTAGAAGTGATGATCAGAAGGGTCATTGATTTCAGTTCTACCCAACGGGCAATCTGACTGAACTCACAACTCCCCCAGTTCATACCACACAAATGGCAAACCAGAACCCTATAAACACAGGAGATCTGGAATCGTGACCCAGGAGCCGATCGACCTGAGGAGAGTATCTCAAGGCATACGATCCCCGAGAAAGGAGACGTGTGCACTCACATGCAGCGTGTCAGTACATCTCCTGAGATAATATTCCCAGCCACCTTATAATTTGCATGGGTCTGCATGCCATCACCCTCCTCCAACAACCACCGTACGTCCATATGCCTCAATGTCGATATGCACTCATAACAAGTCAAACCTATCCATGCACATATGTACCAGATCATGGAAGATAAAAGCTTAGAATATGCACCTTGGTTGATGTGTTGTAAGCTGGATTATGGTCATTAAGATCTTGAGGGGGCAGCACATCACATGCACCATTACGACTCGGTTAGCACTTAATTCTGTCGCATTTATTGCCTTGGGACTGGTTTACGGTGAGAGGAGATCGACATGGCAGGAAAAGAGTAGTCTTCATCATGGGCACATGAGACCTCTTCCCAAGTCTTCATCATGGCGATGGTCTCCATTGAAGCTTCTCCCGTAAACTTGTGTCGAATGCTATCTTCGGTAATCTGCTTGCACGAATTCCTTGAGGTTACCAAGTCCATTCTAGTCCTAAAGTATACACCATTTGATGAGATTTATCATCGACACAAGCACTCAAGGAGAATCTTGCAAGGGCTTTTTACCCTTTCAAGGTGGACTATGCTCCTTATCAAACACTAGCTCTCTTATCATGGTTTTCTATCAAAGATTAGCATGGACTCTACCATTTCATTACCATTATATGATAGAGATGATCATGCATAGAGATGAGCAAGCATTAAGATTATAAATGCAGGCTCTGCTACCTCCATGTCAGCCTTCCCGCAGCTATTGCTATCAAACTAATATATAGCTATCTCTCTGCATCAGCACACGTTTAACAGCACAATTCCATTGTCTTCTCTAAGTTAAAAAATGATGTTCTACTCTACCATAAAGTAACTTACAAAGTATGACACTTATAGGGTTTGTAGCAGCAATGCCTGAGCCAACTTCTTTCTCTTGTTGTGTATAAATCTCTGGTGTCATCATGCTTTTAGATGTACCATCTAGCCTAAGCCTATGGTCTAGACCATATGCCTCACCTGTTTGGACCTTGAAAGCACTTGTTATCCAAACAGATAAGAATAACTAGCTTGTCAAAAACTGTGTCATGCCTCATTTGTGGCCTTCCAAAAACTTGGCAACTACTCTAGGTCTTAACCCTTAGCCTTCAGCTCACCTTATGGAATAAAATGCCCTTATTAAAGGAGGCCCAAACCCTAATCTAGCCTTGTAGGCATGTATCTCGAGACCTTCAGCAGGACATCTTTGTCCCACTGGCCAAAGCATCACGTAACTTCAGGCCTACTTCACTCCCACCAATCCCTTTTCTAGTAGCTCTTAACAAGAAGAAAGTGTTCTGTGAATTACAGGTAGACTTCACTAGATCATGGTGACACTTGTTGTGCTTCCAGTAGTGCGGGCTCAAGTTGTCCTCTTATAAATAAATGGTTTTGAAGGGTGTCAGCATGGTCCTTCCAACTTTACGATGGAGACAAAATCATGGCTAATCCATTGGTTCCATCAAAAAGGTCCATTCCATGGTGTTTTTGGTCTATATAATATTGGAGGCTCATGAAAAACCTATGATTGCATAAAGTGCAACTGAGGTGAAAAAGAAAAACCCAAAGGGTCTCCACTCATGTTTGCTTGTGTACCAAAGCTCCCAAGCCCAAGCAAATATCATTCCCACTCACTCAGTCTTCCCATTCAATGTGGTCCTCCTTGTTCTCCCCTTTTAATGCAGGAACTATGTGTGAGACATTTACTTAACAGAAACAGAGATGACTGTAGAAACAGACCATGGCAAAATAAATACACAAACAATCATGATTCCTCATTCAATGGAATTGAATGAGTTCATGATGCTAGACGTGGAAGTTCTTTCGAAGGCCATCAGGTCTCATGGAGTGCTACACCCTTGCATGCACAGTCCTCCTGAAAGATCTTGAAGGGAAGGTGGACCATTGCAGGGGTAACCTAACTTAACTTGCTGTGCCACCATCTTCATCTATAAAACCGGGTTTCAGTGGGTTCTTTCCCAAAGAGAATCTGCTCAGAGTGCCAATATAAAATTTGACAGTTAGGAAGACTTCATTTGATTCTTTTGCTATTCTATTCCAAGACTGTTGTGGGAAACATGTTTGAAGTTTGAGCCATGACCTGCCCATCATAGACAGCATCTTTCCTACTTCAACCTCTACAGTCATAAAAGATCAAAAAAAGTAAAGAATGCCACCAAGGAGTCAAATGTCAACAATGCACTTTATTTCCAAGAAGTCGTGATAAATCTGGACAAAATGGCTAAACCTGGCTAATGGTTCAGAACTCACAGATTTCACTCAAGCCCGAACTCATCCCAAATCCTACTTAAAGCACTTGAATCTGATTTAAATGGTTTAGTAGAGAAAAAGAACACAACCCATTGTTGTCGTTATTGTTGTTGTTGTTGTTCAACAATAAAATGACAAAGGGATAGATGCCTATAAATTTTATAGTATACTAACCCGGCTAAGTACCTAAGCTACCCGAGAATTAGGCGCCTATTTTTCTATCCAAGCCTGTGTTTAATGAATCGAGTAGACACCAAAAATCTTGGATCTAACAAAGTGAAAAGACCTTAGTTAACTATCTTTATATTTCCACAAGTATGTGCTCAAGTTGTGACTTGGTCATAACACAGCACCATACTTGCAGAAATTCTTGTCGATTTTTCGTGACTGGCATCTAAATCTGATAACAATTAGCCGCAGCTTAATGCATGCTGAAAACAAATAGCATCAGTTATTCATAACCACTAAGATATGATTAACTTCTAAGAAAGAACGGTATCTAATAATCTTTGGAAGTGGAAGAAAGGGAAGTGTTTGAGAGAATGTCTCAACGAAAGTCTAAGCCACAGACCCAATATATATCGTCCGGCTCTCTAGCGACGTAGAACTATTCCTTGGTCGTCCTCATCATCATCGTATTTTACTAACAACTTTAAGCTTGAGCAATCTCATGTAGAATCATGCCCTATACTATCCTATCCACCGGCGCTTGAATCTCGATTAACCACGCCGTTCACTAAAAGCAAGAGAAGCGATCTAGGGCAGAAAGACCCCATAAACTTCGGTCCAGGGCACGAAGTAATAATGGAAAGAAGACAGAAGACGTTTCTCGCGATTCTGGACCCGTTTTCTTGAGCGATTAAACGAAACAAAAAGAGAAACCGACAGAGGAGAGGAGGGGAATACCGGGTTCGGAGAATTCTTCCCAGGCGGAGGCCAAGGAGGGCGGAGGTATTCCCCAGAGCTGGACGGCCCTTCCAAAGCCGTAGGGGACGCGAGCCGAGCAGCGCCAATCCACTTTGCTTGGTTAGAGCTGCTACCGGGGATGGATTCGGCCCAAATACGCTCCCAGTGTAGTGTAATTGGTCGCTTGGGTTGGGCTCCCAATCCGAGCCGAACCATCATCAGCTATATATAGTAATATATAATACACACCATCAACAATGTGAAAATACTAGCAATTACACTGAAAGAGAGCATTTTATGTATTTTACTATGTAAAAACAGATAGTATGATTACGTTGTTCTTTTATAAGATTTTGCAATCTTTACGAGAAGGTTTTTGTTGCATAAGCACCAATTCGAATCGTACCATACATCCATCCATTTTATATTTTTTTTAAAACCCAGCAAAAACCAATGTATCGAGTGTCGATACACTAGTACTATCGATACAATATCCTATATTCTACATATATCAAGAAATGATTCAACAAAAAGCATAACACCAAAGATAGATGACACACTAAAACAGTCGACTGTTTGCATACGACTATTACAGAAGATAAAGAGGACAAGTACCTTATTTTGTGCCTGGTAGATTACTAGAAGTACCACATAAGCAAACCAATAGCTGCAAGTCCAAACCAAGTGCCTGGGTTTGCATACAAATTATAGCAGATAAAGATCAGACAAATCCTACAATCCGTCTCTTTGACTGTTTTTCGACTGCATAGAAACGAGATTAAACCTCACTTATCCTTCTCAAGCATTGCGCGGACTCTCGTAGGAAGCCCGTATAGTCGGATGAATCCAGCAGCATCAGCCTGGTTATAGATTGATCCAGTCTCAAATGATGAGATGTCCTCCCTGTACAGGCTGTACGGGCTTTTCCGTGATGCGACGGTCACTGACCCCTTGTACAGCTTAAGGGTCACAGACCCAGTAGTGGTCTCTGTGATCTTCTCCATGAAGGCATCCATGGAGTGTCGAAGAGGATCAAACCACCGGCCGGCATACACCAGCTCGGCGTACTTAAGTGCAAGCATGTCTTTCATCTGTATGGTCTCCCGGTCGAGTGTCAAGGACTCCAGCTCGCGAGCAGCCGCCCACAAGATGGTGCCACCTGGGGTTTCGTAGACGCCACGGGACTTCATGCCAACCAAACGGTTCTCAACCATGTCTATACGTCCAATACCATGCCTTCCACCAATCTTGTTGAGTTCTGAAAGAAGGGATGCAGGGGACAGCTTTCTTCCATTGATGGAAACAGGTATGCCTGATTCAATCCCAATTTCCAAATATCTGCATGATGTTTCACTAATTATTTAACAGAAAAGGCAAAGGTGCATGGCATGCTTGAATAGTCAAATAACCAGCATACACATCATACCATACTCTAACACGTCACATATACATGTTTTGAATGCTTTAGAAACATGGCTTATGGATAGTTACTTGTCAGTCTGTTTAGGCTTAAGGTATAATCAAGAGACTATTCCAAGAAAGTTTGTGATATTCTATCCAGCATCCTCTGCTTTAACATTCATAAGCTCTAGATGGACTGCCTATAATAAAACCTAGAAGGCCGATTTCAAGGTTGAGGGATCTATGAAAAAGAGTCCTCCAAGCACCCCTTGTACAAGGCTAACTAGATGAAGAGGAGAAAAGCCAACATCCCAATAGCTCCACATGGATTATCTACTAGGCATAAAGTATATGTAAAGTAACCAATTCTAGTTCTTTATTAAGGTATCCCCTTTGATGGAAATCAGAACACTTTGTGTCTATTTCAGTTTCCCACATTGCTCAGGCAGAAGAACAACAAAGCCAATGAGGAAATTTTTGAAAGAAATCAAATTTTAGTTTGATTGAAGATTACAAATCTTTTGATTAAAGATTCCACCTCTATAAGAAAATACTATCATTATAGAAAGATGGAAGCCTATCAATCAAATATATTATAAAAAAAACCAGTAGATTAAAATTTAGTTTCCCATAAAACAATCATGTTTTATCAAATCTTCAAGTCTTTCTTTCTCTTTTTACCAACTCTATTCTCAATCCCTTAAGCTAGAGCACGCTTTAAATTGTCTTACATCACCCTTCTTACTTGAGGAACTTATAAAGGTGAGATTTAATCAGCAACCAAACTGCATGTTAAACTAACATTCATATATACCACCGACTTCAGATATATATCCATAAGGTTTCACAATGAAATACAACCCCAAATCTACATTAGCTACAAATCAACATGCACAATATCACAAGTATAATCAAGGTGAGAAACAAACACAACAGGAAAAGGCCCCACTTACTCAGGTTGATTAGGTGCGTCTTCTGGATCAACACTCATCATGTACATGTCTTTCTTTGGCTCATTCGCTGGGTCCTCAAGAATGTCACCCTTCAAATCAGAAAATGAACTTACAATGGCCACATAAAAAATGTTATTTAATCTTGTTACGCACTCTGGTATTTGCAGCATAAAGACTATGTCGAGTGATATCAATATATCTTGCATCTACCAGCATAGTTCTTGGAGCCAAAAGTATTCAATTGGAATCAAGGGATGGTACATTGTATTGACCTCTATTAACTGGTTTTTGAGCAAACAAACTCAGTTAAACCACAAGTTAATAATAGAAACTCGTGTCGGCAACTTTAGGTATAAAGTTTCTAATATTCATTCTATTGTCAGCAACTTTAAGTATACTATGTAAGAATGCACCCATCCACCCAAACTAGTCTTAACTTGTTCCATTTTCAATTGTTTATTGTTTTGTTACTTAATACAAATGCCGACAAAGAAACAAGTGATTGGATAAAGAAACTGGAAAAGGAAAGGACAGCTTAGAGACACTTCATACAAACAGCGGCATAAAACTAAGCACAGAGTTCAATAAATGAGGAAAGCAAGCTATTCAGTTGTCTATAAGATTCAATTAAACCATGTAAATAGATATAGACAGTATAACAACCCAAGCTAGTCATCCAAAGCAAGTGAAGAAGATTAGCCAAGACGAATAATTTTTTGATACTATGGTGAACAATTCCATCTTAATTTGATAACATCGTAGAAAAAGATGAAGTGGCAGAGATACCTCATGGCTAAGGTGCCAAAGATTCCGATCTCGGCTATAAATTGATTTCTTTGTAACAGGTATAGGAATATTGTGTTTTTTTGCATACTCAACAGCATCCTCTCTCCCTGTTATCTCCCATTCCCTCCAAGGTGCCACAACTTTAAGTTCAGGGTTTAAAGCAAAGAATGTGAGCTCAAAACGAACCTGTGGCCAAGGTTGTGATGGAACAAAAATGAACAAGACATACATTTAGAAGACCACAATTACTGAACTACAAGTACATACCTGATCATTTCCTTTTCCTGTGCACCCATGTGAAACAGCATCTGCACCAACTTCTTTAGCAACATCAACCATTGCCTGACATTAAAATAAAATTTTCTCATTTTTGTGATCAGTCACAGGAGTAAGAGTAATTATCACTTGGTCATTCATATGTTAATACAGTCATAGTCAACATATATCACTTGAACATTTTGAGCTTGCTTAAATAGGAAGAGAGATGCAGACTGTAAAAATGTTTATCTTGTCTAACGTGATTCATGTTATGCCATGCTGCTGGATGCCATCTACATACACAGTGTACGATGAAATTCCCACCAGAAAAGACCCATTCATATCTCCATGCCTTATCACATAGCATGTGGGTGCACGCTTTGTTTGAGTGGCATGCTGACCGTGTCATCATCAGTTCAACAGGATGTGCCACAAGCCATGTCATATTGTGACATAACTATATGCATCCAAGAAATGGATTCATTAATGCATAAAGAGCATAGGACTTAGTTCTTATGTTCTGCAGCATCAAAAGAGAAAAGGAAACCATAGGAGGGCAATTAAAAGAATGTCATTTATTAGTTGCACCAGTAACAGCTACTGACTCACCAAATCTTAGTAAGATTCTCTTCAGTCTTCACCCTCAGACATCACTCTCAAGGTTCATTGTACAAAACCAACCAATCATGACCTCCTAAATCTACCATGTAGATCACAATTTTTGTGCCAACTTTTCATATTCAGTATCTTTCTAACAACTTAGTGGTTTCTCCAAAATTGCAACCCCAAAGACCAACAAAGTCTAAACTAATAGCTTCTCTGAACTAACCTCATCAAGTTATGTTCACATATTAGCACTTTTTCAAACATTTGCTTTCTATCAATTTCAGATCCTAAAAAAAACATTAGGTGGTTTCTCAATATTGAAGGCACAACCAAGAAAGTTTAAGCTCACTGCTTTGTAGTGCCTTCGTCAAATTATGCCGGTGTCTAGCAATTTTCTGAACATTTTTGGATCAACAAAATCAAATAATATAAGAAAACAGAAGGCATATTTGTCAGGAGGATGATGAATATTGGAAATGATATGATGTTCAAAAGATCCTTCCCAGTAACTACACATAAATCAATAAGTATTAGTTTCTGGATTATTTCTTCAGAAAACTCAAGTGTATCATGTAAGTACGTCTAGGTGCCAGGTGCAACTACATTGACAATATAACATAATCCCTGAAGACGTATCAGAAGAATACAATAAGTAATTGGATTGGCCATAAATCATGGATTGTTTTTCGGGTGCCCTTGTCCCTCGACGACAAAATATCAGCTAGATGTCAGAAATAGGTGGAGAACAACTGAAATAAAAGAAACTGGGCAAGATATATCAATTGTCGAGAATATCCAGATCAACCAGGAACCGGCTAGAACAAGTGGAGCCAAGAATTGGTGTAAGCTGTAAGAATTGGATTGATGGCCTAATATAAGCAGGCAGGAACCAATTGTTTTCAACTGATCAATTCTTTGAAACAACTGGTTGAGTCCAATACGTTCCTTGAGAATTCTTAATTGAGATCATTTATGCCCAAGCATAAGCATCACCTTGGCTATAACAGGCCGAGCCATTGAAGTTCCAAGCAAATATTTTCTTTCATACACTGCACCGGCTCGCAAACAAGGAAATATGTAATCCTGAACAAATTCCTCCTTTAAATCCTTTACAACAAGTTGGCTTGCACCACTAGCTTTGGCCTTTTGTTCCAAGCCATCCATCTCCAGGTCACCCTGTAGAGGAATAATCAACACACAAGGAAAAAATAAATGATATGTATTTAACATCTGTGGGAAACTAACGTATTTAAATCTAACATGAAAAAGAATAATCCAATGTAGATGGAAGCAAATGGACCAATCCGACAATAAGGTTCCATTTAATTCCAGAATTCTTAAAGAGAATAAGAAAATTATTCCAAATAAGTTAATTACTTGTACCTTTGTTGGGTTAAAAAAATCACAAACAAAATATATCCATTTAACCAAAAGGGAATAGCTAACATGAAAAAGAATAATCCAATGAAGATGGAAGCAAATGGACCAATCCGACAATAAGGTTCCATTTAATTCAAGAATTCTTAAAGAGAATAAGTAAATTATTCCAAATAAGTTAATTACTTGTACCTTTGTTGGGTTAAAAAAATCACAAACAAAATATATCCATTTAACCAAAAGGGAATAGCTAGTGTTATCATTATGGAAGAATAGGTTAATCTGTTGATTACACCATTTGACCAAATAACTAACTATATCCAATCAACTAGTTAAAACAGGGCAGTTGTTTCATAAGTTATTAAAGGATAAGTCCTTTAATTCATCACTTGTTCTTCAACCCAAGATTCCCTAACTAATGAATTGCAAGTCCATTACTTCAGTTAAGCGCACAAGAGCAAACAAAATTGTGTCAAACATTTAGGTAGCCTCCTATAAAGGAGGCAATTAAAATTTGAAGACATGAAAGATTTATAGGGAACCAAAAAGCACAATCAGAAAATGAAATCTTTAGGCTATAACACATTAAAAACCTAAAATCATGAATCAGTAATAATACAAGCGCATTTTTCTTTAGTAAAACACAACATATAATGTACCAACATAGAAATATAAATTACACACTTGTCCAACATCTGCAGTGAAACACACAACTTCACATCCATAGTTCTCCCTGCAATTTATAAATGTTAGAAAATGATTCAATAAATGTTAAAATGGGCATATGGACTTGAAACGTACAAGTCAAAATATCATGAACAACTGCTTATCCACCCAATAACATTGAAGAAGCTTTCTGGAATATCAGAATTCAAAACCAACAGCAATTCAAGGGGACAAAACAACAAAAATCCAAAGCATAGTACACTAAGGCATATGTTGTATAAAAATATAACAAGAAGCCGTGATGTCCCAATTTGGGTCGAGCTACAAGCATCTTTTCTTTTCATTGAGTTCAAGGCATGTCTTTCATGTATTCCAAAATATGTTTGGCAGTGCATCAGGCCTTAATTTTTTTTTTCTTATTTTCAATTACCTCAAAATAAGCGAGCCAAGGATTCACTTCCTCCTCTAAATCACAATAGCGAATGCATTAATAGTGGCAACCACTAATAGAAAAGAATATTCTTATAAAAGACAAGTTATACCTTAACCAAGGGACTATCACTGAGGTGTCCAAACCACCACTATAAGCTAAAACCACTTTGTTCAACTTTCCACGCAATCCACCACCACTGTTGCTACCAAAAACATCAGTATTTTTGGAAAGCACATCTTGATTTGTTTCACCAGGCATAACATTTTGAACACCTGCATATTACAAAAACAAACAAATTAAAAAATCCATAATACACGGATGATACCTTTTTGGCATTACATGATACCATATTGTATTGGCAGACACATGCCGAAAATGGCTGTCACATATCAGTACCTCTAACATGGTTCAATACAATCAACTCACATGTCTATCAATACATTTGAGCATGATATGTTTTGTTTATGCCGGTGCATGCCAGAAAACATAAGCCAGCATGTCAATACGACATCACCTATATCATGGTTGACATATCGTATGCCCATGACATTATAGTTTGTTTCTTGCCCACATGTCGCAACAATCAAATTTAATGTTATGGTGAATTTGTTGAATCTTTTCAGCCAAAGGTCGTGGAATGATCTCGGATGTGTCCATACTTGTGGAGCAGTTATAATACATGAATTTGTATCCGTATGATTAAAAAATCCTTTATGAAAGCACAGATATATCTTCAAGTCACCATCGCCAATCATGAGTGCTCCACTCGATAGGATAACAAAATAAAGTTCTCCTTCCGAAGGAACTATAATTATGGAAATTCTTTATATCTTCTTTGGTCTCCCTCTGCTTATGTATTTAAAAATATGACAATGAGCAAACTACCTGAAGGTACTTTGCTAATGTCTAAGAACTTAAACAACAAGTTACAGACACTTCTATTTACACTAGTGCAATCACCGACTTCAGTTTAAAGAGATACACGATGGTTTTATCTATATGCCGTTCTGCATGGTTATCACTAATTTTTGTTTCCCCAAAATTCATAGAAGATTACTGGCTGGAACTTGGGAATAGCCAAACAAAATGCAGCATGCTGATATCTCACGTAGAAAAATAAAAAGAAAGAAGATCATCCGAGTGGTTATACCTTGGTTCCGAGGTACATTCTTTTTCTGTAGACCTTGATAACTCATCACTTTACCGTAAAATCCACTAGAACTTGCACCAATCTAGTGACACGTGAGCTTAACTATTAATAAGTTGTTCTAAATGAACAAAGTACAATTCAAAAATGAATAAAATTTGAAGTAGCAGATTAAATGGCTTCAGTACCCCCTGGCAAAAGCACGATTTCCTCTGGCAGCCAAAGTTATCCCGATGGACTGGCGTCCCTACATCACATTCGATGCATATATTTCAATTATATTGCACCGAAACATCCTTAGTACGCACCGGTTAACAAAGAAAAAGCGCAGTTTATAGTTTATTCGAGAATATTTAAAAAGGTGCATATATGATATTGTGTTTGTCTCGGCAAAAAATTTTCTCCGGTAGAAACCCAAAAAAGGAACTGAGAAATGTTTCGAGAATGAATTGAAGCGTTCCAATGCAGCAGAGAAATGCGAACTACGACGTCGATATGGCATCAATATGCACCCAATCACCATCGAGAACCCACTTTTAGAAGCCCAGAGACGGAGAGAAGGGCGAGGAGAAACGGGGATGAGATCTGGGGTCACCTTGGAACCCGATCTTGGAGGATGAACAAACACTGTTCGCCAGCAACTGAGACATCCCCACAAAGGACCATCTCCCGAAGTACCTCGGCGGCGATAAAAAAGAGTCAGGAGGCGCGAAGGCAAGCGCAGCCGGACCTTAGGGTTTCTCCATCGATGAATCCTGGGGGGAACGACATACGAAACGATTGCGAATACAACAGGCCTCGTCTGACACGAGTCTCGAAAGTCGCTTCCCGAGTCAATTTTGCCACGTCACTGAGTCTCCACAGTCTACAACAGGTCAATTTTGCCACGTCAATGAGTCTACAAAGTCGCTTCCCGAGTCGTAGTCATAAAAAAAAAAAAAATAGCATTCTTCCCCACGTGTCTGCCGTCGACAAGCGTCGAACTCCGAATACACGATCAAGTGCCGTTGCCGTTAGATCTAAATCGGACGGTTAAAACCATTTCGGATGGGAATATCTCTTCCGTCTCGGTCCGCGGGACGCGTCAGGAGGGTGGACACGGTGTCGTACACGGGAGATTGCAGGCAACTCCCGTGACTAAATTGGAACCGTACGATCGACGATGGACGGTGTAGATCCATTCATGGTGTAAAGTTTTAAGTTTTGGTTCTGGTGGTATATTGTAAATTATAGATAGACTTCTTTTTCTTATTCGTTCATAGCAAATTCGTACATAATTGATGTGTACATTCGATTGGATATAATTAATGGAGCAACTTGTATTTATTATTTATGATCAATTGCAAAGTCGTTAAAATTATTTATTATTCATATGGCTCAACTTAACATGATTAATAAATAATAATAATAATAATTTATAGGACTGATGATGACATATCAAAATCTAATCTTGATAGTATTTGACCAAGTGATTATGATTCTTACCAATATTTTATAAAATACCCTTTTGGATCAACACCAAAAGAGCAAAATCATATTGGCCAATCAAAAATAAAGACTTTCTCACTAAACTTAATGCTCCTGCTTACAAAGACAAATTATAACTTGTGACATTATATTCAATCCGTTGCATATGAAATAATTATTATTATTTATATAAATTATATATATTATTATATTAATAATTTATTATGAGTTAGCATATCACGTAAGCGGACTTTAACATTTGTAAATTTAGACTTGATGGGATGGAATTATATATTACGTTTTTAACAATATACGGGTTATTTTTAGACACAAGTAAAATCATAAGAGTTTAAGTGATTCATGATCAAAATCACATGGGTTAAAATATATTATATATATATATATGTATCATCATATTAATAATTTATTATGAGTGATCATGCAACGTAATGATACTCTATATAATAATTTATTATGAATCATCATGTCACGTAATGATACTCTAACTAATTCAGATTTGACAAGAGAAACTTATATGCTATGTTTTTAAAAATATATGAGTTATTTTATACATAAGTAAATTATAAGAGTTTAAATGATATATGATCAAAATCATATGAGTTAAAAATATATATATGTATCATCATATTAATAATTTATTATGAGTGATCATGCAACGTAATGATACTCTATATAATTCAAACTTAGACAAGAGAAGCTTATATGTTATGTTTTTAAAAATATATGAGTTATTTTATACATAAGTAAATTATAAGAATTTAAATGATATATGATCAAAATCATATAAGTTAAAATGAATCTTAACCTTACTTTTATTATAACTTGTAAAGATAAATTATAGCTTAGTCACGATAAAATAAACCACGTTAGTGAAAAATAATTATTTTTATTTTTATATAATAATTATTTTTTATCGATATACACAATATCGTGATAAGTCTCGATGACTTATTTTATTTTATACCGATGTCTACGTAAAATCTCGATTGATTAAAAATAACTATATTTCAAATGGTAAATAACTGTATATCTCATTATAAATACTACAGAATATATATATATATATATATATATATATATATATATTGTGTCACCCTATTTTCTTAGATAAATAAATATTTTTATTCATTAAATAAATCAGAAACTAGTTGCGCTTTGGGTGGGTGGCTTGCATATCTCAACCGATCATATATTTCTCACGATAAATCAGATTATTATAATCAAAATATTACTATGTCTTTTATCCACACGAGTAGATAAAGTGGAAAGTAAAAAAAAAAAGAAGGATGTGAAATAATAAATCGAGAAACCATGACAATAATCGCCGTTCCAAAACAATAAAAGCTTTATCCAATTAATTATATAATGCTCGTCAATATATACTAATTATAAATCATATTACTATTGTTTGATACAGTAATGGTATTGTCGCCTTTCTTATCTTAATAATTTCAATTAAAAAACCACATATATATATATATCTATCTATCTATCTACCTAAAATAATTCATTAAAGCACCTTTTAAAAAAAGAAAATACTTTATTATCATCATCTCGATCAAGCTTCTCGCTGCTCAAGAACAATCATCGTACATTGCAAATTTCTTACGTAATTTTAGATCAAGTTAATCAACCAACATCATTCAAGAATCATCCAACAAACGAAGAACGAAACCCTTTTTTTTTCCCTCTAATTTTTCAAATTAAAAAAAAAGTATTCTAATTTAGGATTATTCAGCATCTTCGGAGGCGCCGCCGCCGCAAACCGATCCGATACGCTTCCGAGCGGATCCAAATCCCCCATTCGGATCACTCGTCTCCTACGCCCGCAACCCGTCTGTCCACCCTAATTATCTTGTGCGGCGGAGCAACGAGCTCGACTCCGCCTCCTCCCCGAGTCATCTCATCTCTCCTAGAGTGTGGATTCGTTTCCTCGATCGCAAGTCGTTAAGGTGAGAACGATTTCTTCTCCCTCGCAGAAATATCGATTCCGTCTCTCCACAATCCGTTCTCGTGGTGTCGAGTTTAAGATTTCTTCTTCGTAAGGATCAGAAAGATTTGGTCTTTGCTGATGGCGTCGCCGCTCATGGCTTCGTGCTCATCGATCTTCGGCGCAAAGGTGCGATCTTTCTCGACGGTGCCCATCTCATACCTGGAAAAAAGTGTCTGATTGGTCTCGTCCTTGGTCTGCAGAACGGATCGAGCTTCGCCTCGTGTTTTTCGCCTTCGATTAGAGCACATAGCCTCCGCAAGCATGCTTTGAACAAGGTCCTCGCAGTCATGGCGCCCGCGCGATCTCCCCGCTCTCCGTCGTCCTCTGGATCAGTCGGGAACCGTTCCTTTTTATTTGGATGTCTCGAATGCTTGTGACGTTCCCTTTTGGTGGTTTATGGTGCTTAGGATACGTTCTATTTGTGCAGGTGAAGCATGCGATGACAATGACGGAGAAGATTCTTGCACGAGCATCAGAGAAGTCTCATCTGGAACCTGGAGAGAATATCTGGGTGAATGTTGATGTCTTGATGACTCATGATGTCTGTGGCCCCGGGACTATTGGGATATTTAAGAAAGAGTTTGGCCAGAATGCAAAGGTAATGACTAGTTTTGATTCCTATGGTTGTGCTGAAGTTATGGTTCAGGAGTCTTAGACTTCTCTTATACCCAATTTAGTTGCGAAACTGGTTCTGCGTGAAATTACCTTTGAAGCAAACGAATTGCTAGGAAAATTATGAAACACTATCTTACTGATGTTATGTCTCCACATGTAAAACCATATCGTTATTCTTCATCACCCATGCACAGGCTTGCAGTAGTATCTGTAGGATGTAAAATGATGGCCTGTCATGGTCAAATCTTGTAGTTAGTGCTCACGGTATAACAATTTTTTTTCTTTTTGATTTCCGTCATTACTTATTTGGTATAATTATGACCACGATGAACTTCCGGTGATTCTTCTGCCAAAATCCTGATGCACACGAACCTCCTCTGTCGCTAAAGCTTGTTTTTCATATGCTTGCATCATCTCATTGTTTCTTTTCCTTTAGCAATCTTAGTGAATCATTTTATGCTTCTTTGAACATGAAAACGGCATGATACTTATCCTAGTCTATTTCTGTGTATCTTTACTCCTGTGTATATTCACATGTTGGTGTTCCACTCTTATGAACATCTGCTGATAATATAACTGTTACCAAGTGCATGTACGAATTAGATGACAACAATTAGAATATGATTTGAAGTTTTGAACACTCAAATAATGCTGTGAGATTGGTCGTTGGTGACCTCTGCAGCTCAATTGGCAGGTATACTGGTACTTGTAGAGCAGTACCCTCATTACTTTTCAAGATTTCCTTCATGAAAGTGATTGTCTGATTAAGTTAATAGGTATTGTGTTGTAGCATTTTTTTTCCCTGGTTCTTGCTTCCTGATGTTGACATGAAGGCAGGAAATTCCACATTCAAGTAATGAAACGAGCTAAGTATGCAGAAGAGATAGTTTTGCCTTTTGATATACTGGTATTCCTTTAAAAAACTTCTAGGAACATTGTTCTTCACTACTCCTACTAAAGGATTTTTGGCATATTCTGTTGGCCATGTGCACGTATATAACAAAAAAAGGCAGTCCCTTTAAGCACCCATTTTTTTCAGCATATTTGCAGTTTCATTGTAAGCTTCAAATGACAATTGCATAAGCAACCAAGCTTATCTTGGAGGAAGTTGAGGCCGAGTTTAGGACTATATAAAAAAAAATGAAGCTGATCTTGAGAGCATCCTCTTCTGGACTTCAGCTGGTAACGATTACATTGAGAATTCCTTCATCTAAAATAAGAAAATAACAGTTTTGCATGCTGTCGCAGATGACTTATTATCATTTAGAAGTTGAAAATCTACAGAATTACTATAACCATCCCCATTTTCTCACTCTTTTGGAATATCAATATGAAATTTATAGGAACTTCAATCATCATGGCTATGTTAGCTTTACAGCATTGCTCAAAATTGAGAAGTTTTTTGGTTATTTTTTGTTTGAATGTTACTTTAGGTTAGCCCACTAGATCTTGTGCCAAATGTTGAGTCAATAGAGATTTAGGCCATAAACCTGCTTACCTTAATTCCGAATGATCAATTGGATCCAGTCATTCTCTTGTTCTATTTGAAAATTAAGATGACTGCAACTGTTTGTGTTCTGAACTGCAACATTCTGTTGCCAACTTAATGATGTCCAGCAAAATATCTACAGAAAATTTGCCATCAATAATATACTTTGGAATGAAATAACTATATATAATTGTAGTAGATATTTCAGTTCCACCATCACGGGGCATGTCGATGACATCCCAACATGTCACATATCTAATGACACTATAGAGTATGGAGTTGTGCCAATTGACACAAGCAAGGTGCTCAGTTAGGGGTATGCCCAAACACGTAGTCATGGCTCAGGATTACCTTGCTGATACCATGCTAGCACTTGTACAGTCTTGCATCTTGAGATTCTTGTGTGGTATCTTTGAATTTATTCATTTAGTGTTTTTCTTAGGGTACATTGAAAGCTTTGGAGCTTCTGTCTAGTTGCACATGCTCAGGCCATTGCCTGTTGGTGTTCTTATGGTTTTATTCTGTGCTGTCCGACTTTCTCATGCATTGCAGTTTACACTGTACAGTACTATGAAAATGTGTGTTTGAACTTTGACAGCATTTCAAAGTTGCTATGCTTTCTGTGTACTGTTCTGTTGTGGCATTTAAGGATGTGCTCTCTCTTCTTAGCACTGGTTGAATTGTGAATCCCAGGTTTGGGATCGTGAGAAGATTGTTATAATACCAGATCACTACATTTTTACTAGTGATGAACGTGCAAACCGGAATGTGGATATTTTGAGAGACTTTTGTTTGGAGCAGAACATTAAGTATTTTTATGATATCCAGGATCTTGGTGATTTCAAGGTATGGGATGTTCTTGATTTTTTGGAGGAATATCGAATTCTTCCTGGCATGCTTGTTACTTTTATGTATAAGTTCCTTCTTTAAACATGCAGGCCAATCCAGATTATAAGGGTGTATGCCACATTGCGCTGGCACAAGAAGGCCATTGCAGACCTGGAGAGGTTTATAGTGTTTTAAAATAGTCATATCAAATTTGGTTCATGATCTATATCGTATTATGTTCTAAAGGCTTCAACTGTACAGGTTTTACTTGGCACAGACTCACACACATGTACTGCTGGTGCTTTTGGGCAATTTGCTACTGGAATTGGCAACACTGATGCAGGTTTTGTAATGGGAACAGGGAAGCTTTTATTGAAGGTCTGAAAAGTCTCCATTTTGATGTTCATGAATGTTTTCAATAAACCATATGATCTGGGAAGATTCTACAGAAGATCTGGAATAGCTTACTTTGTGATTGTATGTTTTGGGTAAACCTGTTTCTTATTATTATTTTTTTAATGTAATTTTCTTAATACAAGTTACGACGTTCTCTGTTCTCGAATAGAAGTACCTTTCACTTTTAGATGATAAAATGTGTCAGGATTTTTTTTTTCCCACAAATAACCTCTTGTCAATCACTCTTATCAACCAACTCTGATTTATGTTCATTTTAGATTAAACTGCCTCTGGATCCATTTCACTGCCAACAATACAGTTAGTTCTATGTTTGACCATAGACTTAATGAGACTAAATAGTCTAATATTTACATAAAAAACTATTAGAAGTGACACTCGGATGATCAAAGTATATCAATTGTTTAATTTTGTTTTAAGTTTTCCAAAACCAAATTTCAACATCTAGTGTTGGCCATGCGTGCTCTACTCGTTCTATAGGAAGAAGCTCTAGTGTGCATGCCCTTACTCTTGCAGGTACAAAGGTTATTTCTGTGACTAACTTTGATTACCCAATAATATATGAGTGTGAAGTACTGTCATCTTTGTCATATTGATTACCCAATAACATTAGTAACTGTCATCTTTGTCAATCGAGAATGAATGATTATGAGTGTGAAGTACCGGGAGACTATGCTGGAATTACTTGAGTTTTATATGAGTGTGAAGTACTGTCATCTTTGTCATATTTGATTACCCAATAACATTAGTAAGTGTCATCTTTGTCAATCGAGAATGAATGATTATGAGTGTGAAGTACCGGGAGACTATGCTGGAATTACTTGAGTTTTGGAAATGCAGTTAAAAGCATATATTTGTCTTTTCTCACTAGAACTATTATTGTTCAAATTCATAGTTCACTCTCCATTAAGCCTTCTCTTGGTACTTCGATCATGTTGTATCAATTACATGATAATTCCTTTAACTGTTAATGGCTATAATTTCAGGTTCCTCCTACCCTAAGGTTTATACTAGATGGAGAAATGCCGAACTATTTGCTTGCCAAAGATTTAATTTTGCAAGTAAGTTAAATTACTCTACCTTTGGTTTAGTCCTTGATAGTGGCTAGTTGCCTTCTGGATCAAGGGGCAATTTATCTATCTTTCTCTTTAAGAATTTGTTTTTCTCACTTTGCTCTTGTCATCCAGATTATTGGTGAAATAACTGTTGCTGGTGCAACATATAAATCCATGGAATTCGTTGGCTCTACTATTGAAGGACTAAATGTAAGTGCTACAACATACTACATTTTAGGAATTTATTTGATAACAATCGATTTATGATAATTTTGCTTAAGATGGAGGAGAGGATGACCTTATGCAACATGGTTGTTGAAGCTGGGGGAAAAAATGGGGTTGTTCCTGCTGATGAAACTACATTCAAGTACCTTGAGGTATGAATGTCATTCTTGCTATGATGTGAATGTGTCCGGTCAATGTTTAGTTAGTATGTGCTAGACATACTTGTTTAGATTGCAGTTCTTATAGTTCTATGTTTTTAAAGATAGATATACATTTGAACAAGCCTCCATAGTTTGTGCAATTATGTGAGCTGTTTGCTTGATATAAATATTGCATTACCTTTACCTGTTTCAGGATAAAACTTCCAAGAATTTTGAGCCAGTGTATAGTGATGATAATGCCAGGTAATTGTGAATTTAACTTTGTGGAATTTTCCTCCTTCCATAGAGGTTCCATTGGTGTGTCATTCATCTTGAAAGAATCCTGTTTATGGCTTCTTTTTAACTTAATTCTGATGCTGCTTTCAATTAGTAAATGATTCTGATAACCAAACAAAATTATCCCCAAGAACTATTAATGACGATTGTAATTTATAATTAGAGATGCATACTTTGATCTACTGATACCATTTTTCCTAAAGCATCTAATGGGATAAGGCATTAATAATATAGTGCCCAAGAATTTTATCGTAGACTTTTTTTTCTCAACCTCATTAGTCATTTACAAGTAATTAAGGTGTTGGAAGTCATGGGACTTGGAGAGAGTTATGAATTTGAGTAGGTCCCTGCATGTTTTGTTTTGTTGTAGAAGACTACCATGCATCTTCCTTCCAAGCAGACAATCTTACATCAGTCGCCAGTTTTATCCTTTTATTGTTTGAATTTGAGTTTTTGTTCCTAAAAAATTCACTTGTCATAATTGTGCCCTTTCTTCACTTTTCCACCATGATATTCTTACATGGTTCTGGAAGTAACAACTGCTTTTTGTATATTATTATGTTTTGATGTTAATCCTGTCAGGCTTATTAAGACAAATAACTTTCGTTTGGTCAATCTCCAAGATCTTATTTGTTTCTTAAATTATAATCTATCTTGCAGATTTATTCAAGAATATAGAATTGATGTGTCCAAGTTGGAACCACTGGTTGCAAAGGTGTGTAAACATTTTACTGAATCATCCTTTTTGATTCTTGTGGTTATTTTACATTTGGAGTCCCACCTTCAACAACATGAAGCATAATTTTTATCCTTGAGTACTGTCATGTTAACTAGTTTCCTCGACTCCCTGTTCTAATATCCAGCCACATTCTCCTGATAATCGTGCTCTAGCAAGAGAGTGCAAGGATGTCAAAATTGACAGGGTCTACATAGGCTCTTGTACTGGCGGAAAGACGGAGGATTTTTTTGCTGCTGCAAAGGTGTTCCTAGCTTCGGTAAGGGGCTTTGTGTCTTTTTCATTTTCTGTAATTGATTTTAGTTTGTCTTGAAGGATATCTTCTGTCTGCTGAAAAGGATGATTAGACAATGCTGTAGTTCATTCAGATTTGCACAATTGATTCTGCATTCTGCTTCCAGCAGTTGATTTATAAATTTAGTTACATGACTGATTATATCACAATGCATATTAAGACATGTTCAATAGTAACCTGAAATTCGCTTATGTTTTGCGTCGATATCTTGCAAGTAAGCTCTTTCTTGATGTCTTATAATTTTGATTTGAAACTCCCAAGCTTATGCAGATCGATGATTCAAGTACCAAATGGTACCGACCTTACAAACTGGTACTTGTTGATCCGACCTCATATGGGTACATGGTATGCTGATGATACTGAGTATTAGTATACTGTACCGTATGATGTTAGGGCTAATTACAGATTACCCCTGTAGTTAGCTACCTTTAGTATCTCGGTCCCTACACTTTAAAAAGTTACATTAACATCCCTATAATTACGAAAGTGAAATATCTAGACCCAATTACCCTAATGATGTCGGTTTTACCAACGGAAACAGGAAAACAAAGGGTAAAAAGATAGTTTTAACGTTCCAATTGGTAGTGGTAGACAGCGACATTGTTGGGGGTTACAGGTGCCTATTGTGGATGAGAAGAGTGACGACGAGAGGTGAGAGCCGCTCTGCATCTGTGTCAGCGTCGACACAGTGAGCTGCGCCGCTTGACATTTGCATTGGCGGCCCTTTCATTACTCGGCAACTGTGTCGATGCTGATACAGAGTGGCCCTCACCTCTTATCGTCGCTTTCCTCATCCACAACAGTCACCCGCGGCCCCCAACAGTACCGTCATCCACCACCACCGATGCTGTCCGCCACCACCAACTAGAATGTTAAAATTATCTTTTTGTTCTTTGTTTTCTTGTTTTCGTTGGTAAAATTGACGACGTTAGTATAAACGGACTTAGATGTTTCACTTTTGTAACTATAGGGATGTCAATATAATCTTTTAAAGTGTAGGGACCGGTATATTAAAGATAGCTAACTAAAGAGGGTATCTGTAATTAGCTCATGATGTTACTATGCTTGTGTGACAATGGACTGGTCTTCGGTAGGGAAGATACTTGAATCCTCAAAGCAGATTTCCTTGTGGCTTACGCATAAAATGAGTCTCATTTATCTTCTGTATCCAAGAAGTGGCCAGATTTTAGAGTTGAACATGTATGTTTGTTTTGCTAAGAGAAGTTTTGTGGATGCCACTCCTTTATAATAGATCCAGGACTAGTGAGTCACAAATTTGCCAGTTTTGTTCGACTCACCAATACTGATTAGTCCCTACCAAACAGTTTAACCAAAAAAATGAGAGAGTATGATTGCTAGTTAGTTTTGTTGGTAAAGGCCTTAGTTCTGATAGCAAGGTCTGGGATTAAATCCTGCCTTCTCCAATTACCTTGTCAAAAAGTAAACAAAGGGGTAAACTAAAAAATTGAGAAAGCAAAACTTTTTGTTATGATCAGGTCATCAATGTGTTGGATAGCCCACAGTATGAGAATTCTGCACTTAAACAGTATTCTTAAAAAGGGATGACTGGGATGGTAGTTTCCTATTAACAGCCGAGATGTTGTATAATGTTCCAGAGTGTCTAGTAAAACTTGTGTTTAATTTAGTTTACTACAAACAACTATTCTATTAAATTCAAGGGAAGAGAATTTAAATGTGATTGTATTAGACTTGTAGGTATCTAATTGAAGGGCGAGCTTTGACCTAGATCTTGTCTTATCTTCAGGGAATGGATATCTTGTCCTTAACAAGAAGCATGAGTGGGAGTCTGGACTTGCTATGGATTATTGATGCATGTTGAAACATAATAAACCATAGGTTTGGAACAACAGTAGAATTTTGTTTCACAGTATATAGAATATCAAATGGTTATCAGTTTCAATAACAACCAAGTCAGGACCTTCATGGCATTTCTTTAGACTCTAGATGTACAAACCTTTGAAAAATCAATTCCTGTCTCTGATCTATTTGACTTCAATGATTCCAAAACATATCAAACATGCGATATATATTCCTTGTATAAACTACTTTCTGAAGCACTAACCATGATCACCATAAAAAATTAGCATCAATATTTGTGTTTGGACTTTGGAGTACATTTATGATTGTATTCTACTCATATGATTGGTTGTTATTTAGTTTTATATATAATGATCATAGATGGCCTAATATCAAAGAAAATTGAAAATAAGCAATTACTAGTTTCTGTAGCATTCTGTTATGTCCTATGCATTGTGTGTCTGTCCATACATATTTCGAATTCATTTTGGATCACTTTCTTGTAGTTCGAATTTTCTTTGTTTATCTGAAACATCAAATTAGCTGAGGGAGCATATTGGAACCTGTCTCCTGAAGTTTGAAGATTGTCCATGCATTTTGTCATGATAATTTTATCTGTAACATTTATAGCTGATTTGCACAACTGAAGTGACGATTCTGTTGTTTATGACCAGGGGAAAAAGGTTAAAGTTCCCACTTTTCTTGTTCCTGCCACACAAAAGGTAGTAGCAAAACATGATGTCAGATTGAATCTGTGTAAACTACCTACAAATCAATGAGTTCATCATCAACTTCTGTAGGTATGGATGGATATATATAGCCTCCCGGTACCAGGATCAGGTGGGAAGACCTGTTCTCAGATATTCGAGGAGGTTGGTTGTGATGTTCCAGCTAGCCCTAGTTGTGGAGCTTGCTTGGGCGGCCCTCGCGACACTTATGCACGGATGAATGAGCCACAGGCAAGTTACAGTGGTTTCATGCTGCATATCGATCTCCTCTTAGAAATCATTGTCTTTGTTTGATCAGATCTGATTGCATCTCGGTCTGTGATCCAATTGCTCTTTTGTCTCTTGCAGGTGTGTGTTTCCACCACAAACAGGAACTTTCCTGGCAGAATGGGTCACAGAGAAGGCCAAATATATTTGGCTTCACCATATACTGCAGCTGCTTCAGCTTTGACAGGATATGTTGCTGATCCCAGGGACTTTCTCCTGTAAAAGGAATGATATCGTTTGTTTGTTTCCATCATCATAGAGTCTGTTTGATGATATATCATGTGGTGTATCATCCAATATGTAACATTGGAGAAACAAATATTTTGAACAGAGCAATCATGGAAGTCATGACAGTCACCTCTATATTTATGTGAAGTCAATAATTTTGCTATTTATGCCTCCAAATTTATGTTTCGTTTTCTTATATATCCTTTCCAATTTTGAGTTTTATGAATATATGTTCAAAATCAGGAACTTGAAAACATGGCATTGCAGTTTATTCTTTGGAAATTGATATGGCATAGGCTTTCTTCAGTGTCAATAGAATCCTTGTTGTTTTTTAATTTGATATCATATATCTTTTGGAAATATACTATGAACTATCAAGATCTTTATCAATTAAGTTAGATCTTTGATTCATATGTTACTTATCATTTTACCTTAAATGAGCAAATATTTTAATTAAGAAAATAATTCTATTATGTTATTTTCTATCAATTTAATCAATGATGATAAAATATATTATTATTAATCCACTATTTTATTATATTAGTAAATTTCCAATTTATATGTTCTAACGCTTTAATAAAATGCTTGTTCATGAAATCATACATTGTATCTAATCTTATAATTTCATGAAATCTTATATTTTTATAAAATCTTATATTAATTGTTACAGTGTTTAGATAATAATAAATAGGTAATATAAATTAAAGATTTAAGTATCACTTTTGGTTGTGTTTTTAACCGTTT
>LVTN01000109.1:386707-422025 GCA_001649415.1 Musa itinerans | reverse complement strand
TTGATGGTGCTTTTCCTGACAGATACGCCTTCCCGGTTTTGTTCTCTTTATGTAGAATGCTTGTTCATGTTCGTACGGTCCGTGGGGAATACATCGAAGCAGGGCTTCTGTTTGATGAAATGCCCATCAGAGACGTGGTCTCCTGGGTCGGTTGGTCTCGGGGTATGTGAAAGGTGGGTTATTTGGTATGCCACTGGAATTGATAGCTTTGAAGGACGTGGAGCAGGACGATGTGACTCTGGTTAGCATCCTTGACATCTGTGGGGCATTGGTTAGCATTCTGGGCATGTGCTTGAGGTGCAAGAGTTTTTATGAGCTTTCTGAGAGGCATAGTCCCATGGACTAGTTTTATAAGTGGGATAGTGCAATGCAAGCATCCGGAAGAAGCAATGAATGGCTAAAGTAAAGAGGAGCTCAAGAATTTTATGTAATTACTTGGTGCAAACTTTTTATAAGGGAGTTGTTAGGCTAGGCATTCTTGATGCATATGAGCGTTGGATCATTAAGAGACATGTACAGAAAGTTTGTATAGTTAAGATGAGAATGTCGCGGTGGAACTCTATTGATAAATGACTCTCAGAACAACAATTATGGTTCTCAAGCAATTTCAGATGCTAATGCTATGTTTTTTTGGTAAATGATTGGACTTCAAAAATAGATGGAATGATTTTTGTCTACGAGAAATAATATTATGCTTCAAATAATGATGGTACTTCACCATCAAATTGCACACACAAAGTTTATGATGTACACACAAAGTAGTTAGGAAAGCTTCACATTACACATCTTATCATGCGTAGGATAATATGTCATCACTAATTTCAACTTTTTGCATGGTGCAGCATAGGTCTCTCTTAATCAGAATTGAGTAACTCCATAACAGTTGCAGCTCAAAGAAGACCATCACATCCATCCGCTGACGGCTTGGTACCTTTCAAGCAAGATAAGGTTTATGAGTCCCTGTACGGATTTTCAATGAATTTTTGTGTTATTTCTTAATACAAACACTCCAAAAGCTAGTTTGCTTTTTGATATCTTTTTCTTTATAGGACTCTGATAAGTGGAGTCGACATTAATTTGTATGTTTTGCCAATGTCTCAGTACTTCTGGATTAAATTTTCTTTTTCTTCCTTCTAGATTAAGTTGAACAATTACAGATCAGAGCTCAGCTAATTTCTCTTAATTTTAGAACTAATTCTATTTTACAGAAGTATTTGTAGAGGAAACATTTGTGGCTTTCAAATTTAAGGAACTTAAGTATGAACAAAATCAAATGCAAGTAAAAGCTCATCGAGGATGTATTTTAGGATATTGTATTATGAGAGCATTTGTGATTGTGACAGAAGAAATGAAGGTTGTGATTGAAGGGTTGAACTGACCAATAAATCGGTGCCATTAGTGATCCTAACAGAACTAGGCCTTATTCAAGTTTCTAACTACTGTGCTGGTCTCTCTACATGACTTCATGACAGGAAGGGCTGAAGTGACCTAGAAATTGTTAAGGCCAGTAAAGAGGTGATTATTTTCTCCTGGTTGCATGCAATGATGTTAATAACTGAATTACCATCAAGCGATCTGGGATATGTCAATTGGTATTTGGTATCATCAAGATCCTTTCGGATCCCCAAAAACAATGTGCAGTTCCAAATGATGATTCCTTGGAAGTTTAGGCAGGTGTTATATAATATATATATATATATATATTTATTTATTTATCTGATTTACCTTCTTCCACCACATCCATTCTCCCTCTGGCAGTTGAAGAACATTGCAGCTACAGGATCCCCAAGGTTAAAAGCTGCTGCAAAATCCCGCGTGTTGAAGTTCTGTCTCCATCCAGGTGCATACATGGTTTGGCAGACAGATTGCCGGAACAGAATGAACACGAAGCGATGGATCCCAGCAGTTGGCCGTGGGCTCTCATAGGAGACAATCTCGTTGCCTAAAACACAAGGTCAGAATTCATTGCAGTTTTTACTTGTAGAAGTTATACCCTCATGGAGCTTTATACTTAACATAGTGTACATATCCCTCCAAATATTTGGAAATTGCATGTATTATATTATTTATTACTTAAAATATTTAAAAAATCATATATGCAACTGCCTTTAACACCAGTTGAAGAAAGATATTTTTTTAAAAAAATATTGAATTTTGAAGTAGCTTAAATATCTTTTGATACTTTCTTTAAAAACTTAAAGGGGCAAAATAAGAAGCTACTTATTTTTGGAATATATGAAATAATTTTGAAGGGTATTATTGTCACTTGGAGCTTCAGCATTATTATATTAGTTTTGACAGAACCTCTAAACCTTATAAAGAAATTTATTCGAAAATCGAAACATGATTTGCGATTATTTTTCAAACACAATGCTGGAGTAAATGAACTCAATATGACATAAGATTATTAGTGTAGCTTTTGAGTGGGTTGATCTTAAAAGATCAGCCATTATTCTATTTCAAGGTAGAGCATCTTACTTTGCAAATTAATGCTTATATTTGCAAATAATAAACTAGCCATTTGATTAATGAGCCATTTAATTACAAATAACTCCCGTATTATATGTTATATTGTGAGTAGTGAGCATTGCGTTTTCTCTAGAAAAAAATATGACCGAGTTATGTGGTTTGTGTTAATGCTTATTTGTTAATGAAAAAGTTTATGGTGGTTTTCTCACTCACCATAACTTGCATTTGATGTTTCTGGGATATCTGTCACCAACCTAGCAGACAACAAAAGAATGATTATTATATCCTAATTCTCACCATATTTATATGAGAGAATTACTTGCAATCGTAACATGTTTATCTTACCAGTGCAGGTACTCTCTTTTTGTTGGATTGCTAGGGCTTGGTGCATCAGGGTCCACCATCACCTTATTATATCATGATCGTTAGGAAATAGTATGACTGTTTATGACAAGATACATCAGAAAAGTAATGTTGTACTTGATCTTAGGATCTGCTAACTCAATGTAATGTGATACTGACATGAAGGAGAAGCGATCATGTAGCAAAACTCATCCTTCTACTACTAGTGAAGCAGACATTACCAACTATTCTTAGTTAGATTGGATTCTGTTCATTATCAACCCACATGGATTGACCATGGTAAAGAATTAGGGTTGCTGATAGTTGTTTCCTAGAACCAAGATTTCCCTTTTCTACTTATAAGTTGATGTGCTTTCTGTGTCTCTGGCCGTTGTCTTGTTCTTGGTCTTTTAGCCAACAAAGTTGAAAAAGTGAGGATTTATTCCCATGGACTGATAAAGTCAAACAGTCTTATCAATCCAAAGAAGAAAAGGCCTGAACAGTGATTGCAAACTCCAATGAAGATTCTTTGACTGCCGTCCTTGCCACAGAAAGAAAACATTAAATCTTTACCAGGGTTGGGCTAACTATAGCTTGTTGTTCCAATTGGATTAGATTTAGTTGGAATTGGACACATTTCACTGTTGATCATGATAGACTCCATAGATTAAACTCAATTGGTACTTACAAGAGTGTAAAGGATCCTCGAGTTGCGTCCTTTGATCTCGACTCTTGGCTCGACCGCAACCATTGACGGTTTGAGCTCACACCCATTGGTCAGCTCCTTGTTGCCATAGGACACCCTCATCGTTGCCGACCTGACAAATGGGTCCAGCACGTCACCTACGACGTTGCCGACGACAAGTGGGTCCCTCGACATGGTCAACCAGAATGGACTAGCTACCACCACGGTTGCAACAAGAGAGCAAGTGTTGTTGAACTAGCTGGGGAGCTCAGTTGGGCCTTGGCAGTGGCAGGGTGAGGATCCATTTATATAGGAGGAGCCTAGTAATGGTCCAAGAATCTGTTTATAATCAAATTATAATCTATCCATTTATATGGATAGCTGTGGATGCAATTCTTTTAGGAGGATCCACCCCATGGGCCTCCACAAGGGATAATGGGAGTGGGGATGGGGCATGACACCATTGTGAATAAAATCATCTGGCAGAGTTATATTCTCCAGATCTGGATACTCTTGAAGGGGAGTGAGAGATGATGCCAATGGAGAGGAGGTGGATTGCCTTTTGTCTGCATGCCTTTAAATACCTTTAAATGGCTCCTCGGGGATCCACCCAGCCATGGCGGTCGTCCCCGGTCTCAAATAAAGGGGAGTGAGCTCCTTTGGCAAGTAAGAATCTGATAGCTTTTGCTTTGGGGGGGATTCTTTCGACCTACCAAGTGTTTTATAGTTTGAGACCATGGCAAATGACTTCAGGTCAAGCATGGCATTCCATTTTATGGTGTAGCAAAGAGGATGAATCTACGCAGCAATGTTGAATTGTGACTAAAAAGAGATCATGAGTGAACCAGGGCGGGAAGATGCTTTTCTTGCAGGATTGTGGTTCTCAGAACATGAACATGTTTTTTGGGCTTGGGTTAGTGACTGTAAACTGTATGAGTATACAAGGAGAATGACCAATTCTTGCTGAACAACAGTGTAAGTTGAGAAAAAAATTGTATAAAGAAATCCCTATTCATTTTACACTCTTGGAAAGATCCTTTTAAGAAGTGTCATGTGGGTGTAGGACAGTGTAAAAAAGCTTAGGATGAGAGGTGGGCTGTATCTTTTCTGATTTGGGTGGACATTATGTGATATCTTATTTTGTTTTGGGGAATGCATTCATCATTTCTAAATAAATCATGTAAAACTGTCACTTTCTCTTAGGAGAAGAATTATGCAAAAGTTTCTATGTATTCTCAGATGTAAAAGTATATCTGAAATCAACCACACACGAGAGAGAGATGAAATCCATTAAAGGTAAAAGATCATGGTTTGGCCATTCTGAGGTGCTTGAAAACTGCGGGCATGCCACCAGTACCAGTTCGAAATGCTCTTTCTGCATACATTCTCTATATTCTCTCTGCCAATGGAAGCTCCTTTGAACTTGCATTTTCTTAAGCTGGATAATCATCTGGTTTGTTCTCAGGTGGTTTAACTGCTTACAAGCAAATAAATGTTGGATGGTCAACAAATTTTTCAAGGAATGGACTTGATATATCAAGCTCATTTAAAATCTTTGAATATATTATTGAGTCACATGTTATTTATGATTGTTGTCACTTCATCCTTGTTCAATTTGCAATGGCAGGTGATCTATGTTTCCCATTTTCCATTCAAGGCCAAACATTACCAACTGTCAATCGAATAGAAAGAGAATTATATGTCAGCTTCCAAGGTAACTGCTATACAATTAACAACTTGTTTTTTTTGGTCAATATAGTTCAAATTTTAACAAAAAAGAAATGGATTACAGGTTTATGTACCATCGGAGACATCTGAGATCTGTGGAAGTAAAGGATGGCTTGAACAAGCTTTCGGTCAAACATATTCTCTGGTAATCCACCTAACTGAGATGTATTAACTCTAGAGCTAGAAGTAATTTATGAACCATAAAACAAGTTGTTGAATGTGTTGGATTGCCCTCTCAATATATATTAAGTTCACAAATGGAAAATAGATTATTTCTGCATAGAGTATGAAGTGAGCATCCCATCAATGAGGAGTCAGAGGAGGGTTAGTGTACAAAGAGATTATTTCTTTATAAGGCAAAGTAAAAGGAAAAAATACACAATACTTTAGCAATATAAGCCAATCACAGACTAATGAAAAGTAAAATATATTTTGAAAACACAAATAAGGAAGAAAGTGAAGATATAGCATGATGACCTTCAAAATTAATATTGAGAGTGTGGTTGGGGAGGCATTCTTGCGCATGGCCTGACCTAATATCGCTTGTGTTCTTGTTGCAATTTTTTTATATATGATTATTTATCTATTTATCATATTTTTTTAATAATTATCAAACATAATAATATTTAAAAAAAAAATCCAAGCTAACACTTTGGAATATAACTATTCAGATACTTATGGAAAATTATAGAACATTAGTTTTATCATTTATCACATTTAGGAATCTAATATGATGGTTTTCAAAAATAATAAAATAAATAAAAATAGAATTAGTCATGAATAATTAAAGTCCTTTCTATAGCAGGACTCCATATTACCAAATCCTCTCTATAGGATGATTCTATATTTCCAAATCAATTAAATTTAATAAAACCATAATTTTAAAAACTACATAAAAAAGAAAATAAATATGATTAATTAGAGTCATTCCTGTAGGACTCTGTGTTACTGAAGTCCTGTTTATAGAAGGACCAAACAAGTTAGCTGCAGAAGCTTCTATATTAGAAAGTTAGAAAGTTAAACAACCGGGATTTATAAAAAATATATTATATATCTTTACTTCTATTAAGTGTTAGATATTATTTATATAATTATTTAAAAAAAATAAAAAAGTTTTTATGATTTTTTAAAATTATTATTTAATTTTAGAAGGTTTTCTTGATTTTCTGGATCACTTAATAGAAAAGTTCTTCGTACTCTTCCAAGAAACTTTCGAATGGGAAGAAAACTGAACAATTGAATCATATATTGATGAGCATTGAGAGTTTAATTTATGCTAAAATATAAACCAAGGAAGTAGATCAATCTTCTCTGCTTTTTAGACCAATTTATGCTAAAATTGGTGGGAGTCTCGTGTACTTTTTAGAAAGAAAACATGGGAATAAGGATGAGCATTTGTTGAATGAGTCACCAACGAACTTTCTATTCTAAATCTTCTGATTCCTGTCCCACTTCCAATTCTAAATAAGGTTGGATGAGCAACTTATGCATTCTGGAACTACTTGTCACCAATATATTCTCAAATTACTTCACTTCAATCTTAAATAACTCAATTTAGGCTCAGGAATGATTTGTATCAGAGTCAGCTAGAAGAAACCTAAAGTTTAAACCAAGTTAAGATATGCTTGCTTGGGAATGTGCTCATTATCAAACTTGAGGCATTTATCCTACTCACATATGACAAGAATCAGTTTGGATTGGCTTCATCAAATGGCAGGACTTCATCAGATGCAACTGGGATGGTTTTTGTTGAATTCATGCATCAAAGGTGCAAGGAAGGTGAAGCAAAAAAAGGTTTGTTGTGTGCTTAGTTTATATCAGTGGGTTTCACCAAACTCCGTGGCTGCAGAATCATATAATGTAGCCGGATGAAAAGATGTTACATGGGAGCAAAAGAGAATCCATCAGTTGTTCTGTAGGAAATCTTAGAAAGATATAGTGATCAAGAATAAAGGAGGTGATTGCATGGGCATCAGCTCACAATCATCAAAAAGACAGATGATCCACTAAAGCCTTGAACTGCGGAGAATAATATTCCTGACTTGTTCTACCTAGCTTTCTTAACTTAGATTAGATGCAGTTAATCAGGGTTAGTGGGTCTTTGCATGTGTAGTTTATCCATGAGTTGCTGTGTCATGCATATGATTGGATCTACAGGTCTATATCATCTACAGATCTACTAGCTTTACTGTTTCTTCCACAACAGTAATGCTCAGTGATTCCTTTTTTGGCTGTCATAGAAACCTTTAACTAGCCTAGGAAGTGTTATATCAGATTATTCCAGGTATTTAGCTATCAAAAAGCTGGTTTACGAGTTTTCTTAGCTTCCTACAATGAGTAATGTTCTCATTTTTTCCTGCAGCAATCAACAGCTAGTCATGATGTGCAAACCCTAGCTATGAGATGCTTGGCATATTCCAAGCTGATATGCTGAGATAGCATTTTATTGGACTTGCTGTTAATAACTATCAAAACCAGCATCCACAGAAGGATTATATTCCTTTGGCTTCTATTTTATTGTAGAATCTGCACTGTAATCAGAGGACAAGATGCAATCTTAGTAGGCAATAAATACATAGGTGCTCTTAGGATTGTTGACTAGATGATATATTCTCAAGGAACATTACTACACCAAAAAGTATACAAAAGCAGCCAGATGTTGATTCTCCAAACAGAGCATATCAAGACTAAAGCAATGGAAGCCACAGACTCAAACCAAACTCTTGCTTGCTTACCGGTGAGTTTTCCCTACAATTGACAAGAATTCCATTTACTTGTGTATATACTTCACATGTGAGCTGCACCACCTTTTTAACATAAACTATGTTCTTTCTCAGCAGATCCTTGTTTGAAAAGATTGAAAAATATTGGAGGCAACTGCAATGTGGCTGAAACAAATATATATTCTTCCCAGATAAAAGTTTCAGAGCTGCAACAGCTAATTCAGAATTCCATCACAAGCTTGTCAGTGTATATAGCAGATGATAATCGGAATCAAGAGGCAACCGCATGCCTTCTTCATGTTGCAGTCACCTTGACACTAACTTTCTTTTACCATCGCTGGAGGATGCTATAACAATTTTGTGCTCGAGGAAGCTCTACCATCGATTTGTATCACAACTCATCAGCAGGGCATTTCTCATGAACTTCTCGATCAAACTACTAGTAGAAGAGATATTTTAGTTGTTCTATTTTGGAAGAATAGCCACAGAGCTAAATGTAAGACTAATATATCAGAAGATTGCAGACGGGGATTATATCCATTTTTGAGTTGAAGTAATAATGGTTTTCCACATTACAAATGGGTTTCCAATTCTTTTTCTCATTGGAGTTGATGTTGCTGTTATAGCTGTTGTGCAAACTCATTTTCATTGTCAATTGCCACATTTCAGAACTCCATCAACTCACATCTATTTATTGTCATTAGGGCCCAAAACTATTCAAACAACCAAGTCCAGGAACTCACAAAGTAATAGAGACTGGATGCAGGATACATCCACACAAACCCTAACTGGAGTTGGTTCTCCTGAGGCTAAGAACACCATGCATTTCTTAGTCTGTAAGCAAGATTGACATCCTCAGTTGATCATAAACCTTTGATATTCATCATTAGATTGACATCCTCTCATGTTACAATTCTTGAAGTCATGCATGAAAAGACACCCAACTCTTTGGTTAAACCTCGGAAGCCTTAATGTCGTGGTGACAACATAAACATCATGCCTCATATACGGTAGTAATACCAAACCAAATACGATGAATTGAGTCTTGAGTTAAGCCTTGGTAATCGTTAATGGCCTTCCAATCCTCTAATCCTTTTATCCAAACCAAATACGATGAATTGAGTCTTGAGTTAAGCCTCGATAATCGTAATGGCCTTCGAACCCTCTAATCCTTTTCTTTTTTTTTTGGTTTTTGGTAAATGATAAGGGGTGAGGTTAGAACTTGATCCTTGGACCTTACTACAACTCATGTCGTGACAATTTGAGTTACTCCTACAGCATATGCTTGTAGAGGAGGCATTCGGATCAACTTTGGATTCCTTCCGTGCTCAAACAATGAATTTAATGAGTTCTTGCTATTAATCACAGTTACCAAACAAAATGAGCACCAAAGAAAAAAACATTAAAGAAATGTATGACAAAGAAGAAAAGGATGAAATGAGATAAAGTTCATAAGCTTAATATAATTCTAAATAGTTGAAACCGTATAAGGGATTAGGTTAATCGAGATTCGGAGAATACAATATCAGAGAACTGAAGCTGAGTTGGCCATATCTACGTGAACAGTCAGCAGGTGTTGGGGATGTTTGGATTCTGGTAAGATTCTACATATCTTTCCCTCAATCGCGGTCGATATCGTTCCGAAAGTTGGATCAAACAGCTGCTCCCTGTCGACGTCTTCTCGTTTTGCCGATCTTTACATATCTCATCATCAACTCGTGTCTCTTCTTTGCTGCTTTCCTGTACTCCAATGGAGGACCTCAAAAAATATGGTTCGAAGGTGGTGCCGCTTCTCTTTCCTTCTCATTATGATGCTTTTGATTTCTCTTTCTGTAATTTGTTCGGTGAGTCGGTAGAATTTGATTGATGTTGGACTCGTTGCAGATCCATGTGCCCGTTCGTGCCTTGCGTTCTCTTGTTGGGAACTTGAAGGAGAGATACAGGAGAGAGAGGAGGAGTATAAGGATCTACAGGTGGTTTTCGTGTGCCAGAAACACGAGGAAGAAGGACTCTCTTCCTCACACTGAGAACGAGTTCCAGGAAGAACCGAAGCAGAAGAAGATAAAGGATGATGATGGTATGTTGATTTCTGTGGACTTCGATTCTGATGCTGAGGTTCTTCTCCTTCTTGCTGTCTTTGATTCCTTTCTTGTATATATAATCTCTCTTCAAGTCTCTTAGATCACTTTAATGACATTATTAATTAGAGATAATAAAGGAAAGATAAAAATGGCTTTTAGGACCAATATGCAATATTAAAGAGTTTAAGCTACCAATAATAGCTGAATTAGAGATTAATTTGGCCCCAGAATTAAGAATATGATGTATAAAAAAAAAATACAATGTTTTCCGGATTTTATCAGATCAGTATATGGTATGCAAGGTTTGCAACACCGCCTCGTACGATACAGTACGAGCAATAGACTCGGGTAAACGTATCCCGATACGATCGGTATAGTATCGGATAATACAGGCGGTAATCTTTTCTAATTTTTGTAATATTTCTTAGTCTTTTTTTCTAAGGGTCGATATGTATGAAGTGTTGGCACACTAATACAGACCGATACGGTATCACCGTGAATTATACAATCGAATAATAGTAAAAAATAAGATGAATTATGTGGTTTGATGTCAGCTCTTGATCGGATTGATAAACACCAATTGGTGCATACCAAATGCATTTGTATTCCTTCTCTTGATGGAGTCATCGTACTAGTGATCCTTTTCTGTGTCTTAATTTTCTTCAGGCACAGAAGACTCTGTAGAGGCATCTTCTACGCCGAGAAGTAGTGACCTCGAAGACCATCCTCCGACTCCTGTTGCTGCTGTGCCTGAACTATCTTTGCATGAACTGATGGAGAACACTGACAATTTTGGGTTAAGATCGCTGGTCGGGGAAGGATCACATGCGAGAGTCTACTATGCAGTTCTAAACGGCAAAGAAATTGCAATCAAAAAGCTTGACATGCCACAGAAACATGAGACCAATTCTGGTTTCATGTCACGGGTGATTTGCTGCAATGATTAACAATATAAATTGAGATACAATAGTATCGGAGTTTGAATCTTCATCGTCGTACGAAAGATTCAAACTTGTCTATGTTGTGTTCTTACCATGCACTTCATCTCTCGATTTCAGCTCTCATTTGCATCGAGATTGAAGCACAGGAATTTTGTACAGCTGTTGGGGTACTATGTGGAGGGAAATCTGCGGCTGCTGGCTTATGAGTTTACCGCCATGGGATCTCTGCAAGACATCTTGCATGGTGTGCATCTTCTTCTTCTTCTTGTTCCTCCTCCTCTTCTCATTTGCATGAGTTGGAAGCTTTGGCTGCACCTTCTTCTTCTTCTTCTTCTTCTTCCTCTCATTCGCATGATTCCATGTTGCAGGAAGGAGGGGTGCTCTGGGAACACAGCAGAGGCCTTTTCTTGGGTGGGAACAGAGAGTGAGGATTGCGATTGATGCAGCGAAGGGATTGGAGTATCTCCATGAGATGGTTCAGCCACCTGTTGTGCATAGGAACATCAAATCCAGCAACATCCTCATATTTGATGACTGCAGAGCAAAGATTGCAGACTTCGATCTGCTAAACCAGGCTCCTGATATGGCTACACGCCTTCTCTCTACGCGGGTTTTGGGAACCTTCGGCTATCATGCTCCTGAGTAATAGCTCAAAAATCTCTTTCGTTTTGGTTCTTCCTCCCATGGGAGTTATACCATCTTCCTTGCTTTGATATCGTGATATAGATGAAGGAAGGTGAATTTTTTTGGAGTGATTAATGCATCGAAACGTAGGTGGGATGATATGTATTGAATTTGGCTTTATGGTGATCTTAATGATTCTGATAGACAATAAAATTCACATAATCTCACGATGGATGGATATTAGGATTCAGATTTATTTCTGAAGGAAGGTTTTAGGACATTCTTGCATCATTTTTAGTATCAGAATTTTATTGGACTTGTTCTCCTAGTAAAAAGCATAGGAGTAAGAACATAAAAGCTCTTTCATTTGGTTCTTCCTTGGAATTTGGCTATCTTCCTTGCTTTAATCTTGTGAATGTAGAAACTCTATGCTTCTGTTCTTTAGATATTAGATGATGACAGGTGAGACTTTTAGAACAATTGATGCATCAGATCTTAGATGGGATGACAAGTATTGACTTTGGCTTATAGTGGAGATGGAAGACAGCTTTGTGGTCAAATACTTTGTCTCCAGATTGGTGATCTTTATGATTTTTGATAGATAATCTTAATAAAATTCAGAGCTGATGATCCTGGATAGATGTTAGAATTCAAATTCCTTTCTGAAGAAGTTTATAGGAGATTTTTGCATCCTTTTCGGCATGAGAATGTTGAGTAATAGCACAAAATCTTTCATTTGGTTCTTCCATGGAATTAGAGTCTCTTCCTTTCCTTAATCTTGTGCTGGTAGAAACTCTGATCCTTCTCTTTAGGTTGGGGTGAAGGCAAGTGAATTGTTCAGAGCAATTACTGCATCAAAACTTAGGTTGGATGACATGTATTGAATTTGGCTTGTGATGGATTAGTACTTAATGACCATCAAACCAAAAAGGAAGATATGATCTTAATGATTCTGATACATAATATTATTCATCAATAAACAAATGCTGATTTCTCCATCCATCATTTCTGAAGAAGATGATTACTACTCTTTAGGAGATTGTTTGTTCTCCTGGTAAAAACCATATGAGATGGTAATATGTTCAATGTTGATGCAGGTATGCAATGACTGGTGAACTGACCCAGAAGAGTGATGTTTACAGTTTTGGAGTTGTGCTTTTAGAGCTTCTAACAGGGAGGAAGCCGGTGGATCATTTGATGCCTCGCGGTCAGCAGAGCCTTGTTACATGGGTGATTTCTTTGTCTTGCATCCCCCCCCTCCCCTTCTTCTTCTTCTCATTTGACATGTTCTTCTTGCTTCCTGCATCCATATAATAGCATTGCCAATATGTCACACAACAAAGAAAGAATACCATAAATGAGCAACTTCTTCACTACATACATAACTTGGAGAGACAATTAGCATGCCATTCTCTTCCTCCTCAGATGGTCACTAATCTTGCTTATTTTAGCCTCACAGTAGTCTTTCTTTACAAGTAGCAACCTAAAACCTCAGTGTGCCATTCAGAAAAATAGATGCACATTGAAATTTGTCCTTCTTCTGTTGAAGGCTGCAGAAGTTTGTTTGGCACAAATAGCTTATTTGATGAGTGCTAATTTTTTTTCCTTTCAATGTAGGCAACTCCAAGGTTGGGTGACAAGAATAAGGTCAAACAATGTGTTGATCCAAGGTTTAAGGGACTCTATCCACCTGCAGCAGCTGCTCAGGTATAATAGCTTTTATTATATTGGTTTAGATTAAACAACATTGAATTGCACTATAAATTAACTTCTCTCGTTTGGTCAAAAGTGAGAAAAGACTTAAGTTAGTATACAATAATTTGAAGTATATCACAATAAAATTGATTATATATTTTAGATCAGTGATTTAGTCTCGACAAAGTCAATAGATTAACCCATCTAATAAATAGTATGCAAACATCAATACCTTAAGTTGCATATTCTTTTTTCTCTTGGTTGTTTCAATTGATCTAATGCTTTGTAGGGGTCATCAATGAGATTTAGTTCTTTCTCAAGAAAAGTTGTAACTAGATTAGGAACTTCCTGCAGGAGCTATCAGTTTGACTGGTTTCATTCTCTGCAGTTTGCACTAGTGGCAGCTCAGTGTGTGGAGTATGAAGCTGATCACAGGCCAGACATGAGCTCTGTGGTCAAGGAACTTAGGAAGATTGCTGGCCAACTCTCGCTGCCATGATTTGTCATCCTTGAGCTTTTGTACCTGCACCCACCATGGTGAATTGAAGATGAACTTTATGTTTGAATTTGCTACATGATTGTTCTAAACTACTTTTTTTTCTCTTCTCTTTCATGGTTGCCAATCACTTAATCTTTCATCTTAACTAAATCCTCTTCTGCTGCTTCATAGAACAGCTATAGTTGTTCAGAAATAAAATTGTGTTTCACACAAATGAAAAAAAAAAAAAAAACAAGTTTTGGCTTGAGGAATTATTTCCTCTCTTAACATGTTTTAACAAGATAGAAATTACCTTTTTAACAAGTCTTAGTGTGCAATTAGTAATGCTTATGGTAGCATCTGAGTTGTGTGATCCAAACAATTTATGAGCTGCCATTTATCTCACTGCCAAATGTATTGCTTAGATAAGGCTTTTATATGATGATGTTGATATTGATATTTAGGAATGAGGATGATATTGTGGCGATACTTCAAACGGAAGTAATATATCAAGGCCTTGGATGATTCTGCTGATGAGCAGTTGAAGGAAAACAAGTTCTATAAAGGATCACTTATACTGACTTTAAATGAAATAGTTTGTTTACATATGAAGGTATTTTTGTAACAAAAGTAATTATAGAAAACACTAGTGCAATAATTTATTTCAGTGATGTGTCGAAATAAAAACTCATTAGATATAAGGTTCAGTAGAGAGAACTCACATACTAGAATTTTCTATTATATGACGAAATTACACAGGTTTTGTGTGTGTGTGTGTGTGTATGTGTGAATATAAATATTATATATATATATATATATATATATATATATATATATTTCTGGATGAATATTTTGTCAGTAACATATATGGAGAATTTTAATATTTATAATTCACTTAACATAATTATACTTGCATCAAAGAAGGAGCGCTTCAAGTATTCAATTAGAGTTGTTGCAGCACTGTGAAACATCAATAAGAAGATTCATCCAACACAAAAAGGTTGTAATTAGGACATCCAACATCAGTCACTGCTCAGATTCCCATCTCATGTTAAGTAATAAAACAAGAAAGACTAAAGAATAAGGTTTAGCAAATGGGAGAAGAAAGAAATGATTGAGCTAATATGTAATGTACAATTGAGGTAGGCTTTTAGAAATCACTACCCAAGTGCAGAAAAGTTCATTTCACAGCATGCTGACTTCCAAAGAAGGCATTAAATGCATGGCAGAAAACAGAGTCAGGACCATTGCTTCTGTTACACTGGAGCAAGAAAACCAATATTTTCTCAAGTAATTTTAAGGCCATGTAGTGGTTCCAACTTCTGATTTCCATTGAAAACCTCGTAGATCCAGGAACCAGCAAGAAAGATGTGAAGACCATGAGCAGTACACAAGACATATATCAATGTAACTGCAGTAATTAATCCATTAAAAGAATATAGAAATGTGCTTCCATATTTTCACGTAAATATAGCTGAAATAACAATATGTTGCTAGGAGAAGTCTAATTTTTGAATATCATGACTGATGTTTGATCAACCTGCTCGAGTTTCTTCATTTTGTATCCTCCACAATTATAAGCTATGAACTGCTGACTTTGTTCCTTATCTTGTACATCAGATCACAATAAGATTTTCCAACAGAAGCCAAAAAAACCTATTCTTGGTAGCTCATTTGTATTTTTTTTATCCACTCGGTAGCTCATCTGTGTTCTATAGGTCAATAAAAAAGAACTCTCCGCGTATACCTGTTACAAAAAGCCACTGCAAAGTGAATATGCTGAGCATCTCCGAGTATACCTGATGCAAGCCACAATGAGCGCGGTAAGTGTTCAGCTTGATTCTGCTGAAATTTAACAAAGCAAACGATACTTAAATTTTTCGATTCATATGATCATTCAACTTTAAAATAAGTTTTTCTTTTGCCAAGTTGTGCTTGATTCTACTGTTTTTGACTGGAATTAAGCATTAATTCTGGTGAAATGTCATCTCATGCTAAATGTGCCTAAACTATTATATACTAGCAACATTTTCAATCTATCCATATAAGAGAATACCTGTGCAAATAAATTGCCAAGTTATACCTAAGCTGGGTGTCAGATAGAAAGCACAAGATATCAAAAAAGAAAAAAAGAAGAATTAACGTATCTGAACAAAATACACTAAGCTCTTGTTATGCAAAACTTTCAATCCATTTGCACTATTCATTTCCAAAGGTTGTTTCCTATTTTTCAACACTAGAACCACCCACCTCATCCATGGACAACCAAAATATATCTGTTAAGACCCCTGATTTGTTCGTCCTTCAATTTTTGCCTACTAAATTAAAAACTAACCTAGGAAACCCCAAAACAATGGATTCAGCCTAAAGCCTAGGCAGTAGTTTCGGTGCCTTGGCAGCAGGGACAACAAACTCAGCGGAACGTCATCTCATCCTTTCTTTTTATTGGTGTCAACTAACACATTTGATGGGAGATGTTATAATTAGTATACTTAGAAAATATTATATAACATACCCTGACTCCTATGGCAGAAAGATGAATTTCTAAAAGCACTTTATAAAGACATTGTAAATTAACCTGTCTCACATGCACAAAATACATAAGCGACACAGTATATGTGCTGCTTAAATTCATAACATGTTCATAGACGAATATAAGAAATTCATAAGAATGAATATGTACCATATTAAATATAATTTTGACCCTTTTACTACCAAGTTACTAGCCCAGGATATGGCTCCCATACAAACAGTGTTTTTGCACAAAACAAAGTTCACTTAAAAACTATGCTATACTTCTAACTTTTAAGTACTTAGCTCTACACATCCATATTCACAATCTACATAGCTAAAAGCAATTTAATAAGATAAGATGAATGAACTGCACCAATGGTGTTCAATTAATATTAATCCTTATCAAAACGCTTCGCTATTATTATCACATTAATATGCATCTTAGTTTTAATAAACACACCTTAATTATCATATGGTTAAGTTTTATAAGGATCGGAGTGATGCCTCAAATGTGACATCAAATGGGCAAGAGAGGCTGTCTCTCATCATGTCCAATGTGGTGGCTGGCCTGAAAGAAAGAAGATATCATGCATAAGGATATGCCAATTCATAATTAACCAATTGTGCTACATGTACAATTGTCTTACATCTTCAGCAGCACCAGCAGTCATGTCTATGAAAGAAGCTTCCTTTGACCTTAAAAACAGAGACAAGAAAATTAGTAATTTATAGTAGTTTGAAAAGGTACTTTATCAGTAAACAAATGGAAATTAGTATGTTCAAAATCTGAAATTTCTTTATCAAAAAGCAATTCAAAGTCTGAGACCGAATCTTTAAACTGCAAAGTGAAGTTATTTCCAATAATAACTTTGTGGTTGGACCAACTTGTTAATAAAATATATTAAGACCATTTCCAATGAGAAACATATTAAAAAAATGATAAAATCAAATAAATAGGTGATTAGGATCTCTCGAGTGGTACTGTTGTTGTCAAGATCACTTCTGAGACAGAAAAGGTCAAAAGAATTAAAAAATTGAAAGGGTGTACCTTGGATGTTGATCTTCCATCATCTCTAATTTTCTAAGTGGTGTCTCATCTTTTACTTTCGCAATCGAAGAGAAGAACTGACAGAAAATGTGTCAAGATTTTCAAAGATACAAACACGTGGAATAAATTTAAAACCTAAGCATGGTAAATACCTGGTGCATAGATATAAAAACTATGGATAACCCCAAGATGAAGTTCATGGTCAATGTATGACCAAATAATGCAGCTGATGCGATGCCAGTAAAAGTTGTGGCAACAGTAGATGAATACTTCTTCAAGATTGTGTCTGCAAGCACCATTAGCACAGTAAGGTTAAGTCTGAAAAAAAGGGGAAAACACACACCAAATATTTGCAAAAGAAAAAAAAGTACTTAGCAGTAAGTGAACGACAAAAAGCACATAGCAATATACCGGCATATTTGAAGAAGAATGATGAAAGTATGCCCTGTGCTGCATTGTTACATATCAAAAACATTGTCGCCTTTGAGTGGCCTTCGAGGATATTAAAGCTATTAGGTCCTGTAAAAGTTTAAAAAAGTGAAACAAAAAAAAACAAATTTCTCTGATCTCTAGTAAAAGGTATCAGCAACTTGCAAACAGCGTGCAAAGATATCAAAACACATCAAAAGACCAACAATCAACAAATCAACATATAAATATGAAGGAGAAGATAAGCATATAAATGTCTGAAACTCCGAATTAGGAGGAAAACTAACCAACAATCAACAAATCAACATATAAATATGAAGGAGAAGATAAGCATCTTATGGTTACCTACACCAAAGGCCATTTAAAAGAGCATGGCAAGATTCTTGGTATAAATCCACACAAGAGGTGCAAAAGTCATATTAATGAATATTGGTGATTGTTAAAAAGGTTCCCAATCAGAAGAATATGAACTTGTTGGTATATTAAGAGTTAAACTAATTTAATTTAATATTCCCAACTTTTAGGAACTCTTAGCTGTGAGCATAACATATAAACAAGAATGAAATGCATCGGCTGAAGGGTATAAGAGGTTTAATGCCAAAAACAATGAAACTGCAGGGAGTTGGATCTAAGATAATGCAACTGGACCAAGAACTCAAGATATCATAAAACTAAGTAAACTTCCAATTAACTAAGCCTTTGACTGTACAACTTTTACAAGAAAAGAGATCATAAAACCAAGTAAGCCTTCCCCTAAGGCTTCATTGTGCACATGCAATTACTTTATTCATGATCCAGATATATGAACAACAAAAAGCTGCAGCCTTTACAGGAAAACATTAAGTTTGAAATTTTGTGGTTTAAGTAATGAAACCACCAACTGTCAATCAAACCATTGAGATTTATATATTAGTGACTGAAGAATATGTATCAGAATATGGATTACTATGTATTGAATCATGAAGGATGTGAAGCAGAATTTATAATGGTAATTAGTTATGAATTTTCCTACTACTAAAAATGAAGGACCGCCTAATACCTCTTTCTGTCTTTGAAAAATCCGTCAATTCAAGTAAATTATTTTCTTGCTTTAGGATCATTAAAAGAAGCTAAAAGGAACTTAAATGAGTCTAAAATCCAGATTGAATTACACATTAACAATTTGTTCTCCTTCGGGGTTTTTCTTCTTTCGTTTATATTTGTGGTCATACATATTCACATGAGTCACCTTTCTGCCTAGAATTTGCATAAGCACAAATTTGGCACAATCTTTAAGAGTTTTGATGTCACACATTGACATCTAACCAACAAATTTAACAAACCATGACAGAGCCTTTTTTATCTATAACTATGATCTATAACCAAAACTATATAGATTTATCAAAGCTTACACTAAATAGAAATGTAGTTCAGTTGGTGTATTTGCCAAGTTTCTAGTCATAAATAACAGACATCATTGATTCTCAACCTTGACGATCTATCACTTCTTTTCAGGCCACATCTCTCTTCCCTTCAAAAATCATGTTTGCTGACACTTCTTTATGAGCATGCCAGGTCAAAAATTACTTTGGGTTGGCCCCAACATTAGAAGCATAGAAAAAAGGGCTGAGGAATTCAGGGAAATGTCAAGTTGCCTTTAGCAGAGCAAGCTATGGATCGATCCATATGGGGTTTGGGTTCGACAATCTGTCGACTCGATACTTTCAAATGGAAGTTTGGCGAGGGAGAGAACTATGGTAAAAAGACCAAGCGTAAAAACTGAAAGAAAACAACCTCTATTGTTTGTAAAGTCAAAGTACTAACTACGAGACTTGAAACAATGGAATAAAAAACGTGATAGTAAGTTTATGGGTGCGTGAGAATGCAGGTTGTCTTTAGACAGCACCCTCGGTAGGTTGCGGTCACTGTCGTTTTTGGTCTCATCTCTTCACTGCAGGAACCTCCTCCTGAGGTTTAAACAGTAGACAGTAGGCATTGAGGACTTCTCACAGTAGCTGGACGAAGCTTTGGGCTGCTGGAACTTGCAGAAGAAGGCTACGGCTGAGAGGAACTGGCTGCACTGCATAGATTTCTTCCCTTCTCTTCTCGCTCTTCTTCACTGCTCTAAAGCAGGAAAAACTAGGGCCGACTGGGCTCTTTACCGATGGCTTCTTGGTTGCTTTGGGGGAGCTTTGGATGGGGCTCTCCTCCTTTTATTGTTATGGAAGGGGTGGAGCCCTAACTAGGTTAGGAGAGAGTTTTAATGCAGTTAGGACTTAGAGAGTCCTAACTAGGTTAAGACTTAGAGAGTCATAATGCTTTTGAGTCCTAATATATTTTAGACTTGGAAAGTCCTAATATTGTTAGGATTTGTTTAGCGTTGGCGCATGGAAGTTCTACTTCTATTAGGAGTTGGCCCCACCATCTTCATGTGGTTGTCCCTATTTAGGTGAGGGCTGCCCCAATCCTAGTCCAACTAGGATTGGGATTGAGATTAGTAGGCTGCTATGATATGGGCTTTGCTTGGCCAAATAAGGCTTTGAGATTTCATGAGTTCCATCAATAGAGCCTGGCCAATTCAGTTGAGGGCTATTGAGATCGTCCTTGATCATGGATATGGAGCCAACAGTAGATATTGACATTGTTAATGTAACCTTGTGTAGAAACTTTATCATTCTATTATATATCCTAAGAACACATTAGTATAGCAAGCACAAGAATAATGTAGTCAGAGTTAGATCCACTCAACTCGTGTAAATGATCGGTCCTCAAAAGCATATCAACTATGTCTAGCCAATATTTATCATACTTTTTAATCAACAAGAGGCAAGATCATGTACCTTTGAAAAGGGCAGTCCCTACAATGCCCAAAAAGTTGAATATTGCACCATATCCATACAAAAATAAGTTCTGAAAGATGTAATAAAATATTATGACTCTCTTCCTCCAGCTATTCACCTGCTGAAAAAGTAATTGGCAAGGATATGTTCAGTTATAAAAAAGCCAGTCACCTGAAGGTAAATACTTGTTTCAAATTGGCTTTTCAGAGCATATTCATTGTAGACGGAGGCCATTGATGGAACAGTAACCTGCAACATCATAATACAAAGTGAGCATGAAAGCAGAACTAATTATATAACCAATACCATCAAGAATCTCTGTACATCTGAGGTTTCACTTAAAAGCAGCTTGTTCAAAACACATAAATTGTTCATTCTCTAACTTGTTAAAAATAGAAAACTTCAAAAAACAAAGCTATTAGGAAGGATGGTGACACTCCAAGAGGTCACATTTACCAGTTGGACTATAAAGCAAAGGCAAGGCAAGAATAATGATAATTTACTTATCATGACTCGACATGATGAGATAACTAACTAATTAACTTTGTTGAGCCTAAACTACTAGTCCAAAATACATAAGCCTAAATTAATAATAGTGCACTTATCAGACTAGACCCTTATGAGTCAATTTAAGTAATTGTCCACTTCCATTATGAGACTAAATTAAGGTTTCAGGATCTCTCCCATATTTAAGGGTTTGATGTTCTCGTCAAATGTCCACGTGAGATATAGTCTAATGATGACTCCACATTATACTGTATCCTTCGATATCATCCATGGGTAGTCCTTTCCTACTTGGGCCCCTTATCATGTCCAATATAGCATGATCCATGTGAGGCCTATCCTAGTAATATCTCCACGATGTGATATACCCTTTGGTTCCATTCATGTTTAATCCTTTAACAAAACTTTTATTATAACCCCAGTTTAGTCCCACATCGAAAATGAACACACTTAACCAGCTAGTAAGGTACTACAATTAACTTAAAATTAAGTATTTCAGATTAAGTATTTTTGACCGGTAATAAGTCTAGTATCCTTTCAGATGTGTTGTAACACAACTTCATGAATTAGTCAGCCATATAACACTTGAAGTAGCCTATTATATAAGAAGAATAGTATAACACCAAAATTTAACCAAATCTGGACTTTTCCATATTTTAGATGTTCACATAAAAACTCTCAAATTCCAGATAAAGGAGATAACAACTTATTTACATCTTAAAACCATATGATAAAAAAATTACTGTTTGTAATTTAGGGATGTTAACCTAAGAGAAGTATTATTGTGATGATAAACAATTTTAAGTAAAATCCAGCTATTTAGAATTTTATACTCAATTTGACAATTATGCAGAAAAGTATCGACAAGTACTGCATCAGTCAGAATGGATCAGCCCATGCTATGATAGAAAAGTATCGTCAAGTACTATACTAACACATGGTGAAGGTGCCAATATACAAGGACATACCATTTGCATGACAGAAGTTAATACCACACAAGAAAGTTGTCACCAAGCACCCATAGGTCCCATACTACAAAACATCAATTCTTGGGACAATAAATATAATATATATAAGGTGCTCCAATTATCAAATTTATGGTTGATCAATTATTAACAAGTTGTAAAAAAGTTTCCAAAAGGATTATCAGACTCTAATAAAGAGAAACAAGAAACAAATAAATCAATGAAAAAAAGATAGAAACAACAATGGTTAAACATATAAATGATGTGAGTGATAAAACTTACAAAAACTAATGTATACACATAAGCAATCATTGTAACTGGAAGACCCAGTGCTGTGGAACCCTCAGGCAGTGATCGGAGTTGATTTACGCTTATCCCAATCAGCAAAAGCGCAAGAGCCTCCCACTGCCCATCAGCAAAAAAAGAAACAAAGGAAAAAACTTAATGACCAATAATAAAACATTATCATTCGACATAAGAAATCATAGACGTTGCTGAGAAGTTATATGACCATAATTAGGTTGCCACAAATGATCATCTCATACAAGCACTTATATGTCTAGCATAACATATTTCACATCTAAAACTTGACAGTGGACTTTTCTAAGTCTTATCCATTAAAGCACATCATGCAACATGAATGCAACTGATTCTAGAGTCCAAACTTACCTGAATTATGGAAAAACGCCTCCGCATTATTATCTTTAAAAGGACAGCGATCACCAAAACCTACAAGTAATTTGCATAAAGGTAGCACAATATCAATGATCTGGCTTCAAGAAAAATTCAGTTTTCAGCATCTTGTATGAACAAGACAAGCAATCGATGGAAGAGCACAATATACATTCAAAATAGAATTAAAGAACATATCCTTGAAATTTCTTGACTGAAATAATGGAAACAGCTAAAAAACATGCTTCAGAAATACACAATGTTCTTCCGTATGGAAAGCCAGATATATAGATATATTCTGTTTTGTACATACATCAAGCTAGTAAAAAAAAGAAAAAAAATATCTAAGGAGCCATGCTACAAAACATGTTCATGTCCATCAACTCCATTTGCCTAGAGAAGGCAAATTATGGCACTGATATGATATGTTGTATTAACCAAGCAAAATCAGTATAGCAACTTATAATGTTATGGTTTAATATCTATGAGTAAAAAAAATTTTAAGAGAAAGTTCCATGAATACTAATCTATTCATCTACATTAACCTCAGCACAGATATTGCAATATAATTATTATTACAGCAAACAATTCTTACGTTAGAAAACCTACATTGAAATGAATGGTTTAAAAGCTTAAACATAAAGCCGAGGATTTATAGAGTGCTACCTTCAGGTTGCTCAACATTTTCACAGTAGCAGGATTGAAGTATAGCTGCAAAGAGAGAGAAAATAACAAAAGGACAATCATAAGCATATCAAGTACTCCAAAGTCCAAACCACAAATAGCTAAAAACGCACACAAAGAAAATTGTTGGGTAAATTTTTGTCAGAATATATGAAGCTAGAAAAATGTTTTCATAGGATATGAAGCTAAAACACACCTGCATGGTAAACTTTAGATAATTATTGATTGCATATAGAAGAGCAGGAATAGCAAGAAGGACATTGTTCCGAGCTGCCTGCAAAATATACGCATAAACTTCGAATCAGATCATACCATGAATACATGATGTAAAAAAGACAGATATTTATCTGTTTTTGCTGCATTTGTCTGTTGTTTTTATTTTTATTTTGTTTTCTTTTGCACTCAGAAAACTCCTTTACGGCAGCAAAAATGGATAAAAATTAATTGAGTTTGCACCTAGGGAAAGTCACATTCTTTTCAGATTCTTTCTGTAAGTGTAGTCTGAATTGAACAGACAGAAACTGAATTACATTACTTGATAACTCTCTAGGTTATGAAGAACCCTGGATTCGAAGACAGCAGGATAATCAAAGTTGAATCCAAATTATCATATCGGTATTACTACCAAAACCATCTTAATGACAAGACAATTTTAATTAATTTCCAGGAAAGTACAACAGGAAAAAGTCACATTAACCTTCCCAATTTCCTTCTTACTTTGCAACTGAAACCAATGCACAAAGAATGAAGGATCTACGATCATTGTTTAAATTTTTATTTCCACAACAATTTTAAAAGCACAGAAATTTGATTAATTTGCAAAATTTTCATTCTTAAAACATCCTCTAAGCCTCTCCATTTCTAACCTTTGATAAACGAACAAAAAATTTAAAAAAGAGCTATATATCCATAATTATGAAAATGATATAGGTACATTGTGTATCAAGGTTTTGAATACCAGACTAATATCAGATTGGGTAACCTATCGCCCTGGTATAATATTATATGTCAGCCGATATATTGATCTATATCACTTGGTATTATTGAATAAAATAAAAACTAAATGGTATATGTATCATTATTGAGCTATTTATTGTATCATTGAATAAAATAAAAAAATATGGTGTATGTACTACTATCGAGCTATATATTCCGATACTGGTGTTTAGTTGGACTGAGCAAGACCAGTTAGCATACATATCAATCCGACTGGTATCCAAAACTTTGTTTTGTTATAACCTTGTAGAAAGATCAATGCATCTTAAAAGTTCGAATCAATTTTACTAGCCACAATTGAAATTTCATCTAAGAATTTGGAACATACAAAAAAAAAAAATTCTTACTTTTACACGTCTACAACTTTAACTCTTCACCTCTCCATACACAACTTCAAGTTTAAAAAATAATCCCGATCCATACTCACTATACGAGGTGATTCTATTCCATTTGCAGATGCAATTTAGGAGTAGTATTTACCTGGGGCCATATACAACCCAGAACAACATGTTCTGCCTTTGAAGAAGTCTACTTTGAAAGGTTTAACAATAATGCAAAAAAATGGTTTGAGCAACACATACTTCTCTTTAGTGGCTTATATTGAATAGAAATTAATTTCGCAGTTGGACAGAATTGCTCTCCGTTAAGGCCAAGATAGAGGGGACATTTAATCTAAAATCTTCTTCCTGTTAAAGACTGATGAATTTCTTCTACTTATTGACAAATAAACGGTCCTGTGTTAGAAGTTTGGAGCCATGAACAGAACTGTGGAATGCCTGTTGTGGAATTAAATAATAATCACATTCCACAAATACAGTTTTTTCAAGGTTAGATGCGGTCCATGGTGTCGTATCAACTCACAAGTAAAAGTTTAGTAAAGCACTCCAGCCCACCAATACAGATTGAGGAATACCTTGCCAAAAGATGTCTTGGAAATAATTTTGGCAAGCATATAGACTCAGTCAGCCAGGAGATTTTCAAAATTTAGTCACATTACTTCTCATATTCTTTCTGTTGTTGAATTCTACAGCAGTTAGAAGTTCAATATGGCGAAGATCCTAATATAACCAAAGGATCATAATACTTTTGTTAAAAAGTACCATATATAACATCAATATAGCAAGAAGCACTATCCACTGACATAGTTAACTGCTAAATATTGGATGTTACAAAATAAAGAAAATTAAAAAGAATGATCACAAGAAAATATGGAAAGATAAAAGATAGAAGCAATAAAAGAGTTTAATGATCATGACATGAATATTGGCGTGCAGAGATACTCTACCTGTACAAATGTGGAAATTGATAGAAGGGGTTTCTCTCCAACCTTTTGGCGTCTACCCTGTTTAGTTACAAATATCAGCTCTGGTTGTAGCAAAATATTATCAGTGAAATGGAATATTGTGGTAGCATTAAAATATAAGACTAGAAGGAATATTGTGGTAGCATTAAAATATAAGACTTCGAATGGGATTCATACTTCATTAATACTACTAGCAAAAAGCTGAAAATCAAACAGCACAAAATAAAAGGAAAAAATCGAAATATAGAACCATCAGAAGTTACAATAACTAATAAGTGACTTATTATATGATACTTGTGTTCTTTGCTTTTCCAACTAAGTTGACTACACATCCGACATGATTTTCTTAAGCTTTAGATAAATCTGGCAACTTCATGTCTGTTTATTTAATATAGATTCCCTAGAAAGAAAGATTATCTATCCAAGAGATGCACATCCCTAATAGTTCTAACATTTGACATCTTGAATCCAAGTAGCCCAATACTATAGAAAACCAGCTCTGTCAGGAAACTTTTATTTATCTTGGAATTATGTGCAGTTAGGATTTCTTTTTATTTTTTACTCTAATGAGAAATTATTAAGAGTACCTTTAGACATATTGGACACTAAAAAGTTAATGAGTTGATTTATCTAATAAATGACTGGTAATCAATATTAAGAGTCCTTAAAGTTCAAATTCTGAAGCAACAAGGGTTTTCAACAGGTTGAAGGGTAGTAGTTGGCTAAATCTACAACCACATAAGTCATAACAGGAGCAGCAAGTGTTCTTTTTAAATTATGTAAGCTGATTTGAAGAAGGCCCTTTTCATTTGTAAGTGTCTTAATTGGAACATTTCAAGATTTCAAATTGATATTTGTCCTTTCTGATTTTTTTAATAAGAACCTGTGTAAATCAAAGCACATGGCAACTAAACCTATTAATTGGTGACAGTTTTTTCGGAAACAGAATTCAAAGAATACACCACTTGGCTTTTTCGTTCTATTTCATCTATGCACATGTGATATACTATCTTCTCCCACCCACGAATATCAGATTATAACTAGAAAAGCTCTCAAATCTGTAGCAAACTTGAAAGTTGAGTTATTATAAACAATTTAGCTCAAAATATGAACACATATTTTCTTAACATACAGATTGATTTATATAAAATATGAAAACAATCATATGGTCACCACATGATATAAAATACAGATAGATTGGTATGAACAGACCAGTATTTACTGGTTCGACCAATCATCAATGATAGAGTAGATGTCTGGGTTTCAGATCATAAATGTGCAAATTCCTAAACAAAGGCAAGTCTAGACAAGAAAAAGGACTTCTATTTTGACAAAAAGCCTAGTTGGACAATATAAGGCCTTATTAGTTGCCGTTTGACATGATGCACCCAGCGGGTAACTCTCCTACAATAACTTAGAATTGGAAATACTCTAAAATGGAAAATTGCAAGCACCATCTGTTCATAGTATCCCACAAAATAATATTACTATAAAAATAAGGTTATAAGACAAACCTGGAATAATAACATAGTGATGGCAAAGAGAACTTTTGCAACTTCTGTCAAAAAATTTACACTGATGGGACTAAACTTGAACTTCCCATCCACCTTGGACATATAGACTAGTATAGGCTGCAACAAATTACAAAATCTGCTTAAGCACTATCCAACAAAATTCCACAAAGTTCTGCATAAACAAAAAAAGCCTACAACATAGAGTTTGCCTCAGATAATTTGGATACTAAGGACTACACAGGTGCCAGCTTATAACATGGAACATCTTTGTTGTACCATGTTGTCATTTGTGCAGCAAGTGTTATGCCACAACTTTCACTGGTGAAAGATAAGTGTCATGCCACAACTTTCACTGGTGAAAGATATTTATGCACTGCCAAGCATACCATGTTCAGTCTATCAAATCAGAAGTAAAAGCACAATGCAAGTAATTAAAAAAATCCAGCATATGAAATCAACTGTAATCACATCTGAAGCATGCATAAGATTCATTGGCTATTCACACACCATGCAATAAACAAAACATGTAACAAGTTGCCAATGTTTTAACCCATGTGCTAAGGCAAATACTGCAACCAAAAGTCCGACTGAGACAGTCACTGAGCACAGATGTTAAACCTTTGGCCAAAAGATAAATGCCACTCACATTTCAAAAGGAAAAATAAATCTGGAAAAAAAATTGAAGATCTTTCAAAATAAAGTACCTGAAGACCAACCAAGATACAATCACCCACAACAAGAAGAAATTTAAGAGCACGATATCTGGATGATACTTTGCTCCTATGCTTATCATATGCCCTTGATACAGATCTTGGGCTTGGCGAGACTATTTTGGAATGACAAACACTGCATTCTACCATCCCGTTCTTTAGCATCTCAAAATTACACCTTTTGCAAGTATTACTTGGCCACCACCTGGCCAATAGATCTAGAAATCAAACTGTTCTCGTGATATCAAGTCAAAACTGTAGCAAACCTGACAACATAAGAGAATATGATAAAATCATCACAATTCAGAAAGTAAAAAATCAGCCAACAAGGGAAGTAGAACCTCTCATAAAATCAACAAACAAAGAAATCTACTATTGAACCCAACGAGTAAGCCATTTGCTTATATAGTTTCTGTTTTCCCTAACTTCGAAATCAAACAGCAAGTGACCTTTATGTAAAATAGAACAATAACACTACAAATTGAAATTAGTATAGGGACATGGAAAACCAAACAGATTAATTCCCAATCTCATGAACAATCCAATTAATCCATATTCCCTGTAGCAGCAATGAAAATAATGCAAAAAAAAAAAACTTTTCCACCTTCCCAGCAAGGTCAAATATCACAACGACATGAATTTCATCCCAAAAAATGAAAGATAGACAAAGGAAAAGAACCAACAAAAGAAAATTGCATATCCACAATTACACGCCAAGATCTAGAAATCAAAGCTGTTGTTGTCATATCAAAGTCAGCAAACCTGAGAAGTAACCACAGTATATAAAATAAAAACCAGCTTGCTCATGATTTCTAAAGGGCAAACCCAGTGTATGGCACTTCCGTGATTGCATGTCTGAGGAGGGTCAATGTATGCAGCTTTACCTTTATATTTAGAGAGGCCGAGACTACCCTCGTCTCCTAGATCACAAGGGAGCAACCTTACTGTTCTACCAAAGCCCACCCTTTCTCATACGATTTCCATCTTCCTCAATCTCCAAATCAAATTGCAAATGACCTTCATATGTCCTACAATTATTATCGTACAAACTGAAATGAAGCATAAAATTCTCCCCGAGGCTCATGATGGATCCTATTACACTAGACTATCCGTTTCAGTAACGAAGCAGTGATTGGAAAGGTGCTTTTCTCTCAACTTGCCAGAAAGAACCAACATCACAACAGCTCGAATTTCCTGCCGAACCGATTACATCAAGAGGAAAGATAATCAACACAAACAAGAAACCGCATCGCCGCCACCGTGAATCCACCCCAATTATGAACATTCCTCGACGACATAAAATTAAAGCCACTGCAGAATTGAGACAAGGAACCGAGAACTGACCGAGATTCCAGATCCAGATCCACCTAGCGCAGCTTCAATTGCTTTCCTCCCAGAACCAAAGGGCCCGAGACCAGATCTGATCCGATCGAGCCCAATCGGAAGAGGGATCTAACCCGCACAGCCCTCAGATCCGGCCGCGATCACGAGAATGGAGTACTTCTTGATGGGATCCAGAGAACAGTAGGGTTCTTAAGATCCAGATTCAAAGGACGCCACGAAGAGAAAGGAGAGGAGAATAACCGGAAAGCGGGAGAGGCGAAGGCGACGATGTGGGGAAGAAGTGGGAGCTTCTTGTTATTTATATAATGCCACATAAAAGAATTGACTCACCCTTGTGCAAATGTACCCCAGCCTTACCCACAGGTAAGCGGGCTCCACCAACGGAGCCCACCTTTTCGGATCCAATCAGAGTACCGGTAGAACGGTAACTGAATAATCGGGTCGGATCGGACGCTTTACATCCCGGATCGGGTTACCGGTTCTTCTCTGTTCTATGAAACCAAACAAAAACTTAACTCACTCTCATGAAACTTACCCTGAATCTTCTCCAGGGAAGCTGGCTCTACTTTTAAACCCCACCTGTTCTTTTCCAATTAGATTACGGGTAAAAGAAGGGTAGCAGTAAAATCGGGTTGGCTCCGATGCTACATTTCCCGGATCGGGCAAGATGGGTTGCTGACCCGACCCATTCATATCTGGTCTCACTCCTCGAAAGGTGACATCGCGAAGCATCGTAAAAGCTTCCGCGGTAGCTTGTAGCTCCTACGGCGTCGATTGCGTCCGATCAAGATCCTCTTTGCCGATCGATTCGACCTCTCTTGCGAAGTTCCCCGACCAGCGATCGCTTTCTGATGCTTAATCGGTATGATTTCTGTTGTTTGGAGTCGGATTAATTCTTTTTTATTCTGGGTGATGCCTTATCTTCTTTCGATTTCCTGTTTCGTGGCGTAATTTCTTGTTGTGAGGCAGTGATCTAGTCATAGATGATTGAGTTACTTCAGCCATCTACTCAATTTCTAAAAGACTGCCTTGATGATGCACTTCAGTCATAGATGATTGAGACTGAGTCAGTGATTCCACTTCTTGAGCTAATGGTCTTATAAGAAGGTCAATCTGACTGTGATTTGAGGGGAATCTGGAAAAGATCACAAATTTTAATTACAAAGTGCCCCATTTTGCAAAATCTTTTCTACTCTTTATTTGCAGATCTACATGACCTATTCATTGACCTTCCGTCTTTTAGAGAAACTATGGTTTCTGTACAGGAAGTGCTTGCTGATATCAATGATGGAGAGCCAGTGTAAACAATGCTGCATACTGTCCAATGGAACGAACCGAGAAAAGGAACTCGACAAAATCGGAGCTTTTGTGAAAGCTCTAAGGAGCCGAACTAAAAAGTTCGGATCTGTGGTGGCTGTAGTTGAAGCAAATTTTGGCTGGTCCCAGGAGACATTGGAACGCATCTGTGCCTCTCGAGATTGCAGACTTAATCAATCCATGTTCCGTAGAGTATATTATGATGATGATGATGCAAATGATGAAGAGGCGTTGGTGAACATGAAAGAAAAAGTCTTTTAGCAGATATGTCTACCATAGCTGTTGGTCCAGGAGTTACAGCAGTTCTTGGTGCATCATCACCATCAAATGTTGTTTGTGCATCTACATTTATTAATCCTGCAACATATAAGATTCCTGCTACTTTAAAGTTTGGCTTAGCTCAGCTGCAAAAGGCAGCTCCTATCGGACTTGGTAAGCTCCTTGGCTCAACAAATTTACTCACACATGGGCTCGCAGACACTGGAGCCAAGGCGTCCACCTCAAAGTTCACAGCATCAGCTAAGAAAACTTTCGCCATTACCCACTCTCTGACAGCATTAACTGAGAGATCAAGCTTGTTGGCCATGAGGGCATCATTTTTTTATATTATGAGAAAGAAGAGTGTCCAATCAACAAAGTTTGCACCATTGTCTTGCGGCATGGTTGCTTGCACTGTGTTGCTGGCTTATGGACATGAGGTTGAGTGTGCTCCTGACTGCATCTGTGGGTTGTGGGCTTCAGAGCTTGCACCAAGATATATGAAACTTTACAGTCTCTGATGTACAATTTTTTTGAAGAAAATGAAGGCACAATGAAGAAGGTTAAAGATATCCATTTATGATTGGTTTATGTTTAATCAATGGCCACAAAAGAAGACAATGTTTTAGATCTTCAGGAAACAGCAGTTTTGATATCACCCTATGCCACAGCTCTGGTAGAGATTTGCCCCTTCCAGCAACAATGTGGATGACACTTCTGATACCCTGGTTTTGTGACTGTCTTGAGTGTTTCTTCCTCCATGTAGGTCACACCTACCCAAATCAGATGTTCTCTTCAAACTAGTTTTGTGCATCAACACTGACATGTATGCAAGTTTTTAGAAGGCGTTTATATAAATTACAATAACCAATAGAGACTAACTACAATGACATGTATGCCAGGTTTCAGGTTTTGGTTGGTTATATATGCTAATCTCATATTAAGAGGGTCTATACGTAGAGTTGGTTTTCTTCCAAGCACAACTAGAAAATTTTAGTTTTGATGCTCAAGTAAAAGATTGTTTTCTTCTCTTATTATAATTGCACCAGTTTGTCCCACAACACTGAAAAGGAGATGCAGACACCATGGGATTTCAAGATGGCTTTCTCCCAAGATATTTAAGGTCAATCATTCATTACAGAAGATATGCAAGGTTAGGAAGGAGTGAAGTAAGATCCTGCTATTGTCTTATTGCGGCAGTATCCTCACCCAGGAAGCAGGCATTTATGACCTCAGAGCCAATACAGAAGAATCTTGTGCCATTGTCTTTTTCCACTGCCATTGAACCTTGACAATCTGCATGGAAAGTGGAACCACAGTTTCTTCCCTTGGCAGGCACCACATGGAGGCAACAAGTCAGTTAATCCCCCCTGTCTTGCTTAAACATGAAAGAGATGAAAAAATGCTCCTGTGACAGAATGCAGCCATGACGACAAGTCAAAATGAATCTAGAAGTAGAGCCTGATGATGGAATTATAGAATACAGTCAATAGAATACAGTCACCCTTATTCCAGCATTACAGATTCTTCTAGTGCCAGCATCTCAGGTTGGCATATTGTCAAAATATCAAAAGAACATATTTTTGTTACTGCACTAACAGTAAAGGCTAGTTACAAAGATGACAGGCTTCAACGACTTGTTTGAACAAATAGGAAAGGGATGCCGATTGCCAATTGGGAAATAATAGCTAAAGTATAGGGATGACAAGGAAGAGCAGGTGATGTTAGTGACCGATGCTGATCTGCAGGAGCGCATAGAGGTATTGGATTACACCAGATCAAACAGAGTGAAGCTTCAAGCATACGATATGTCATATCATGTTGGCAGCTCAGCAAGTAGTAATTGCCTAAATCCATGAAAAGCAGAGAGACATAATGTTGAAACCTCACCTGCTAATCTTTGAGTTATTAAAGAATTGTTGTGATGGCAATCGAAGCATTATTTCTTGAAGTTAGAGGCCGATGTTGTCATCCCTACATGCAGCAGATATAGATATCAATTTTATGTTGATTGGAAGTCCTGTTAAAAAACTTCCTGTGACCTCCATTTTCGAATATTGTCACCTCTATGTAAGTACCTTGCATGTTTTAACAGAGGGAACTGTTTTGTCAGTCTTCTCCCTACATTCATTTACCTACAAACACACTTTTCTCCTGGTTTTTGGTTGAGTTTGAGTTTCATGGTGTTGCGTGCTTCTGCAAATTTAGAACACAATATCTATATTCATGTTCTGCATGCTCATTTACGGTGTTTTCCCTGTGAAAGATGGTACTATTTGTTATTTGTTTTTCCGAACTGTAATTTCAGAATTCCTATGTTCTCTTATTTCTGCTTAATCTTGTGTTCATACTGGGGGATGATAAGTTTATACCTCTGATTAATCAGGTAGCTAGCAATTAATTTAGATTATTTACTACTGTTACATTATAATGTGAAGTTATTGTCTCTGATCAACTTGTATGCACATATTTGCAGTTGGCCAAACTGTTTTTGGACCAAGCAGGTGTTGGACTCTTCATCTAGAGCTGCACGTTAGCAGACATCATTCCGAACAAATCTAAAATTCCAGGTTATATATTATCTTTGATGTTCAAGACGGTTTGATGGTTCACTTCAGCTAAAATTCAAGGGTCTTTATGACCATATGCTGCATGACTTGAATATGAATGCTCTGCTTGTTGATGGACTGTCCGTGAGTTTCTATCGATTGTACCATGATGGCTTTAAACTCATCAGTTGTTCTGGAAATCAAGATCATCCATGATCATCCATGATAGATTCTGGGTACATCAGCTCATCCATGATCATACCTAAAACATGATTGGCTGCTGTGCATGGTGCTGTTTCACACCGAGAAAGATGGAACCATCCAATTTGATCTTCAACACCATCATTTTGAACATATAATCCTCCTGCATGTGCAGCTACATGTCTAAGGAGAGATGTCAACCAATATATGCAAAGGATGATGCTGTTTTCAAAGGTTCAAGAAAGTTGCCATGTCATTGATACTTTTCAAAATGCTGCGGATGAAGTATCGATCCTAGTTCGGTGTCTTCGTGTATTCAGGGCATAAAACTCTTGTACACAAGTTTTCCAGTTTCGGTTTAGATCAAGTAACACTGAGAAATCATTCAGCATTTCTTGAAATGATATTCCCATATTTCATCCTTGTGCTTGCGATACTACTGTAATCTGTTGACTTGTGTTGCAAGATGAACATGGTGTTGCTGTCATCTTCATGTTTCCTTGAAGTAACACCCCCTGCTGGTGAACCATCCATATTTATTTGATCTGGTGTGTCTATTATGATTGCTAAATCTACATGACTGCTGCATTCCTTTTTATAGTGAATGTGCTTAGATTTGTTTCATTTTTTCTGGTAATTTGTTTCAGCACTTGGGAGAGAGATACTGATATTGGCTAAAACATCATTCTTCCACCAACTCTGAGCTGGTTGGCTGTATCAAGCTCCATAAATTTTCTGAAAGAATAATAGGACTCAAACTTGTGTATACATACATATAAATCAACAAATCATGAGCTTAAACAAACAATAAATAAGAATCACAGTGACATAAAGCAATCTGCAAATAAACTAGCTGAGCACCCAATCAACAGCCAAAGCGAGAGCATTGCTTAGACCTGTAAAGGCCATGGCCAATTGCTCACATCCCCCTCCTGCTGCACCTTGGCGCTCCTCCTCACGCCGCTCCCATCCACATAGGTGTGGTACCTCAACACGAAGGCCAAAGCCATCACCACCCACTCCATGCAGAAGATGACCAGGCAGAGCGCCCCCACCATCTTCAGTATCACCGCCGCGTCCTCCTCCCGGACGTAGGACCGGAGGCCATCCGCCAGGAAGTCCGACGTCCTGGTGAAGACGAGCACGGCGACGGAGCCCTGGAGGATGGCGGTCAGGACGGTGGCGACCATGTGGGCGCCGTACCAGCGGCTGGAGGAGCCGGAGGCGGCGGCGCACCCGGCGATAGCAGAGGCGATGGTGAGGGCATGGAGGAGGATAAGGAGGAGGCCGCAGGCCGAGGGGATGAGGCGAAGGGAAAGGGTGAGGAAGATGCAGCTGGAGGCGGCCCCTAGGAGGACGTAGTTGCAGAGCAGGAAGGCCTTGTGGGCGCGGCAGTGTGCCGGCGAGGCCGCCTCCGGTGGCGACGAGGCGATGGACATCATCCCCATGGCTTTTGTAGAGAAAGAAAGAGAGAGAGAGAGAGAGAGAGAGAGAGAGAGATGACTGCGAGAGAAGCAGAGCAAATGGGTTTATATTGTAAGCCAGAGAGAGAGAGACGGTGGGAGGGTGGGGGCGGTGGCGCTGGGAATTCGACCGTTGGAAGAGGATGACACATGGTGAAGTAGCAGAACGGCTGTTATACTCAAAAGGCGGGATTGGAGAATTCGACCGTTGGTCACTTTATACTCTTTCTTCGATATATATATATATATATATATATATATA
>LVTN01000109.1:351461-385860 GCA_001649415.1 Musa itinerans | reverse complement strand
AAACAAAAACTTAACTCACTCTCATGAAACTTACCCTGAATCTTCTCCAGGGAAGCTGGCTCTACTTTTAAACCCCACCTGTTCTTTTCCAATTAGATTACGGGTAAACGCAGGGTAGGAGTAAAATCGGGTTGGCTCCGATGCTACATTTCCCGGATCGGGCATGATGGGTTGCTGACCCGACCCATTCATATCTGGTCTCACTCCTCGAAAGGTGACATCGCGAAGCATCGTAAAAGCCTCCGCTGTAGCTTGTAGCTCCTACGGCGTCGATTGCGTCCGATCAAGATCCTCTTTGCCGATCGATTCGACCTCTCTTGCGAAGTTCCCCGACCAGCGATCGCTTTCTGATGCTTAATCGGTATGATTTCTGTTGTTTGGAGTCGGATTAATTCTTTTTTATTCTGGGTGATGCCTTATCTTCTTTCGATTTCCTGTTTCGTGGCGTAATTTCTTGTTGTGAGGCAGTGATCTAGTCATAGATGATTGAGTTACTTCAGCCATCTACTCAATTTCTAAAAGACTGCCTTGATGATGCACTTCAGTCATAGATGATTGAGACTGAGTCAGTGATTCCACTTCTTGAGCTAATGGTCTTATAAGAAGGTCAATCTGACTGTGATTTGAGGGGAATCTGGAAAAGATCACAAATTTTAATTACAAAGTGCCCCATTTTGCAAAATCTTTTCTACTCTTTATTTGCAGATCTACATGACCTATTCATTGACCTTCCGTCTTTTAGAGAAACTATGGTTTCTGTACAGAAAGTGCTTGCTGATATCAATGACGGAGAGCCAGTGTCAACAATGCTGCATACTGTCCAATGGAACGAACCGAGAAAAGGAACTCGACAAAATCGGAGCTTTTGTGAAAGCTCTAAGGAGCCGAACTAAAAAGTTCGGATCTGTGGTGGCTGTAGTTGAAGCAAATTTTGGCTGGTCCCAGGAGACATTGGAACGCATCTGTGCCTCTCGAGATTGCAGACTTAATCAATCCATGTTCCGTAGAGTATATTATGATGATGATGATGCAAATGATGAAGAGGCGTTGGTGAACATGAAAGAAAAAGTCTTTTAGCAGATATGTCTACCATAGCTGTTGGTCCAGGAGTTACAGCAGTTCTTGGTGCATCATCACCATCAAATGTTGTTTGTGCATCTACATTTATTAATCCTGCAACATATAAGATTCCTGCTACTTTAAAGTTTGGCTTAGCTCAGCTGCAAAAGGCAGCTCCTATCGGACTTGGTAAGCTCCTTGGCTCAACAAATTTACTCACACATGGGCTCGCAGACACTGGAGCCAAGGCGTCCACCTCAAAGTTCACAGCATCAGCTAAGAAAACTTTCGCCATTACCCACTCTCTGACAGCATTAACTGAGAGATCAAGCTTGTTGGCCATGAGGGCATCATTTTTTTATATTATGAGAAAGAAGAGTGTCCAATCAACAAAGTTTGCACCATTGTCTTGCGGCATGGTTGCTTGCACTGTGTTGCTGGCTTATGGACATGAGGTTGAGTGTGCTCCTGACTGCATCTGTGGGTTGTGGGCTTCAGAGCTTGCACCAAGATATATGAAACTTTACAGTCTCTGATGTACAATTTTTTTGAAGAAAATGAAGGCACAATGAAGAAGGTTAAAGATATCCATTTATGATTGGTTTATGTTTAATCAATGGCCACAAAAGAAGACAATGTTTTAGATCTTCAGGAAACAGCAGTTTTGATATCACCCTATGCCACAGCTCTGGTAGAGATTTGCCCCTTCCAGCAACAATGTGGATGACACTTCTGATACCCTGGTTTTGTGACTGTCTTGAGTGTTTCTTCCTCCATGTAGGTCACACCTACCCAAATCAGATGTTCTCTTCAAACTAGTTTTGTGCATCAACACTGACATGTATGCAAGTTTTTAGAAGGCGTTTATATAAATTACAATAACCAATAGAGACTAACTACAATGACATGTATGCCAGGTTTCAGGTTTTGGTTGGTTATATATGCTAATCTCATATTAAGAGGGTCTATACGTAGAGTTGGTTTTCTTCCAAGCACAACTAGAAAATTTTAGTTTTGATGCTCAAGTAAAAGATTGTTTTCTTCTCTTATTATAATTGCACCAGTTTGTCCCACAACACTGAAAAGGAGATGCAGACACCATGGGATTTCAAGATGGCTTTCTCCCAAGATATTTAAGGTCAATCATTCATTACAGAAGATATGCAAGGTTAGGAAGGAATGAAGTAAGATCCTGCTATTGTCTTATTGCGGCAGTATCCTCACCCAGGAAGCAGGCATTTATGACCTCAGAGCCAATACAGAAGAATCTTGTGCCATTGTCTTTTTCCACTGCCATTGAACCTTGACAATCTGCATGGAAAGTGGAACCACAGTTTCTTCCCTTGGCAGGCACCACATGGAGGCAACAAGTCAGTTAATCCCCCCTGTCTTGCTTAAACATGAAAGAGATGAAAAAATGCTCCTGTGACAGAATGCAGCCATGACGACAAGTCAAAATGAATCTAGAAGTAGAGCCTGATGATGGAATTATAGAATACAGTCAATAGAATACAGTCACCCTTATTCCAGCATTACAGATTCTTCTAGTGCCAGCATCTCAGGTTGGCATATTGTCAAAATATCAAAAGAACATATTTTTGTTACTGCACTAACAGTAAAGGCTAGTTACAAAGATGACAGGCTTCAACGACTTGTTTGAACAAATAGGAAAGGGATGCCGATTGCCAATTGGGAAATAATAGCTAAAGTATAGGGATGACAAGGAAGAGCAGGTGATGTTAGTGACCGATGCTGATCTGCAGGAGCGCATAGAGGTATTGGATTACACCAGATCAAACAGAGTGAAGCTTCAAGCATACGATATGTCATATCATGTTGGCAGCTCAGCAAGTAGTAATTGCCTAAATCCATGAAAAGCAGAGAGACATAATGTTGAAACCTCACCTGCTAATCTTTGAGTTATTAAAGAATTGTTGTGATGGCAATCGAAGCATTATTTCTTGAAGTTAGAGGCCGATGTTGTCATCCCTACATGCAGCAGATATAGATATCAATTTTATGTTGATTGGAAGTCCTGTTAAAAAACTTCCTGTGACCTCCATTTTCGAATATTGTCACCTCTATGTAAGTACCTTGCATGTTTTAACAGAGGGAACTGTTTTGTCAGTCTTCTCCCTACATTCATTTACCTACAAACACACTTTTCTCCTGGTTTTTGGTTGAGTTTGAGTTTCATGGTGTTGCGTGCTTCTGCAAATTTAGAACACAATATCTATATTCATGTTCTGCATGCTCATTTACGGTGTTTTCCCTGTGAAAGATGGTACTATTTGTTATTTGTTTTTCCGAACTGTAATTTCAGAATTCCTATGTTCTCTTATTTCTGCTTAATCTTGTGTTCATACTGGGGGATGATAAGTTTATACCTCTGATTAATCAGGTAGCTAGCAATTAATTTAGATTATTTACTACTGTTACATTATAATGTGAAGTTATTGTCTCTGATCAACTTGTATGCACATATTTGCAGTTGGCCAAACTGTTTTTGGACCAAGCAGGTGTTGGACTCTTCATCTAGAGCTGCACGTTAGCAGACATCATTCCGAACAAATCTAAAATTCCAGGTTATATATTATCTTTGATGTTCAAGACGGTTTGATGGTTCACTTCAGCTAAAATTCAAGGGTCTTTATGACCATATGCTGCATGACTTGAATATGAATGCTCTGCTTGTTGATGGACTGTCCGTGAGTTTCTATCGATTGTACCATGATGGCTTTAAACTCATCAGTTGTTCTGGAAATCAAGATCATCCATGATCATCCATGATAGATTCTGGGTACATCAGCTCATCCATGATCATACCTAAAACATGATTGGCTGCTGTGCATGGTGCTGTTTCACACCGAGAAAGATGGAACCATCCAATTTGATCTTCAACACCATCATTTTGAACATATAATCCTCCTGCATGTGCAGCTACATGTCTAAGGAGAGATGTCAACCAATATATGCAAAGGATGATGCTGTTTTCAAAGGTTCAAGAAAGTTGCCATGTCATTGATACTTTTCAAAATGCTGCGGATGAAGTATCGATCCTAGTTCGGTGTCTTCGTGTATTCAGGGCATAAAACTCTTGTACACAAGTTTTCCAGTTTCGGTTTAGATCAAGTAACACTGAGAAATCATTCAGCATTTCTTGAAATGATATTCCCATATTTCATCCTTGTGCTTGCGATACTACTGTAATCTGTTGACTTGTGTTGCAAGATGAACATGGTGTTGCTGTCATCTTCATGTTTCCTTGAAGTAACACCCCCTGCTGGTGAACCATCCATATTTATTTGATCTGGTGTGTCTATTATGATTGCTAAATCTACATGACTGCTGCATTCCTTTTTATAGTGAATGTGCTTAGATTTGTTTCATTTTTTCTGGTAATTTGTTTCAGCACTTGGGAGAGAGATACTGATATTGGCTAAAACATCATTCTTCCACCAACTCTGAGCTGGTTGGCTGTATCAAGCTCCATAAATTTTCTGAAAGAATAATAGGACTCAAACTTGTGTATACATACATATAAATCAACAAATCATGAGCTTAAACAAACAATAAATAAGAATCACAGTGACATAAAGCAATCTGCAAATAAACTAGCTGAGCACCCAATCAACAGCCAAAGCGAGAGCATTGCTTAGACCTGTAAAGGCCATGGCCAATTGCTCACATCCCCCTCCTGCTGCACCTTGGCGCTCCTCCTCACGCCGCTCCCATCCACATAGGTGTGGTACCTCAACACGAAGGCCAAAGCCATCACCACCCACTCCATGCAGAAGATGACCAGGCAGAGCGCCCCCACCATCTTCAGTATCACCGCCGCGTCCTCCTCCCGGACGTAGGACCGGAGGCCATCCGCCAGGAAGTCCGACGTCCTGGTGAAGACGAGCACGGCGACGGAGCCCTGGAGGATGGCGGTCAGGACGGTGGCGACCATGTGGGCGCCGTACCAGCGGCTGGAGGAGCCGGAGGCGGCGGCGCACCCGGCGATAGCAGAGGCGATGGTGAGGGCATGGAGGAGGATAAGGAGGAGGCCGCAGGCCGAGGGGATGAGGCGAAGGGAAAGGGTGAGGAAGATGCAGCTGGAGGCGGCCCCTAGGAGGACGTAGTTGCAGAGCAGGAAGGCCTTGTGGGCGCGGCAGTGTGCCGGCGAGGCCGCCTCCGGTGGCGACGAGGCGATGGACATCATCCCCATGGCTTTTGTAGAGAAAGAAAGAGAGAGAGAGAGAGAGAGAGAGAGAGAGAGATGACTGCGAGAGAAGCAGAGCAAATGGGTTTATATTGTAAGCCAGAGAGAGAGAGACGGTGGGAGGGTGGGGGCGGTGGCGCTGGGAATTCGACCGTTGGAAGAGGATGACACATGGTGAAGTAGCAGAACGGCTGTTATACTCAAAAGGCGGGATTGGAGAATTCGACCGTTGGTCACTTTATACTCTTTCTTCGATATATATATATATATATATATATATATACTTTTGATATGATCTCAGTTTACTCTTCTAAATCAGATATAATGTTATGATCTTTTCTATATGAATGATTAATATATGTTTGACAAAACGAATGGGGAGGAACTATGGGTTAGTGTGCCAATTACCCATCATGTCTACTCGAGTTTATTTGTTCTCTTGCGTTTGCAATAAAAAGAGACATGATAGTTGACATTAAGTCAACTTGAGAAAATTCATGAATCAGGAAATGTTTGGTGTGTGGGAAGAATGCTGCGATACCAAATAGACAATCGAGAAAATGTAAAAAATATATATATATATAAAACGAGAAATAGTAATTACAAGATTTAGGTGATTCATCATCCTTTGTGAGAATAATAAAATTCAAGAAAGTACCCATAATCCCTCACATAGATATTAATTTTTTTTTACTTTTTCTCTTCAACTTTTATAGATAGAAGATGATGAGATTTTTGTTGTTCTATACAATATGACTAGAAAAATCTAATTTTTTATGGAGTCAAAATAATAAAATATAAAAAATTATGAGCAAATTTAAAAAAATAATCTCAAGTTTTTTTTTTCTTTCGTAAAGTATAATTTTTTACTTTATTCTTATAGAACATCCCTTATTTTTTAAGAGATAGTATTACCCCTAGCCTCCGTCCTATCGATGTTGTCTCCGTTCCGTGTCTACCATTGCTATTACGGTCTCGTCTACTATCTTCACATTCACCCTCATATCTTATTGTTGCCATTGTCATTGTACCTTTATCTGTCATTATCGAGATGTTGCTAAAATCTCATCACGAGGCTCTTGCCCTCATCCTTCTATCTTTACCATAGTTCATGCCATTGCAGTCGTTTTCCTCCTTGCCTTCGTCTCAAATGTCTTATATTGTATTATCTTTAAGGAGGGCATCCTCAACCACCTCCTTCACCTCCTAAATTTTGAGCCTTCATGTTAAATGAGTACTCACTTTCATTCTTTGTTGTTATTCCATCAAGAGAGCATAGTAGCTTGAAAAGGAGCGCTCGCGACACCTTATGCGATGGGTCGTTTGAGAGAGGAGGGAAAGAAAATCTCATCGTAACCATCTTTTTTCTTTTCGTCGAAGTTGACAATCATGATGCATGAGGAGGGCCAAACAATCAATATAACGAAATATAATAAGGCCTTGTGTTGGGATAGAGATGGCGGAGGCAACACCGTGGCTACCTTCTTGTCCTCAAGCTTAACACCATCAAGTAGTAATGGCGTGAAAGCAATAAATAGTACCCATAATCCCTCACATAGATATTAATTTTTTTTTCTTTTTCTCTTCAACTTTTATAGATAGAAGATGATGAGATTTTTTTTGTTCTATACAATATGACTAGAAAAATCTAATTTTTTATGGAGTCAAAATAATAAAATATAAAAAATTATGAGCAAATTTAAAAAATAATCTCAAGTTTTTTTTTTTCTTTCGTAAAGTATTTTTTTTTACTTTATTCTTATAGAACATCCCTTATTTTTTAAGAGATAGTATTACCCCTAGTCTCCATCCTATCGATGTTGTATTCGTCCCGCGTCTATCATTGCTGTTACGATCTCATCTACTACCTTCATCTTCATGGGAGAGACAGGTAACCATGTGTAAGTGTTGTCCTTTTTTTCATATTAAATTGATGAACAGAACATTGACCTTTTAAAGTTAAATTTATAATATTAGTTACAATTTAAGATGTTTGTTCATGCTGTTATTATGCACCAATTGACTCACAAGTGAACCAAATTGCCACCTCATAATCTTAATGGCTTGAATCCATAACCTGATCAAATCCATTCACAATAGAAGACCTAAACCATCTTCTTTTTATATTCTCTTTCCTATACCATATATATAAATATAAATACAAAAAAAAATATTCAATTGGTGAACAGAAGAACATTGTTCATTCTAAGAATTAAATTGCATTTATTATTTGTGGTTTAAAGCATATTAGTTGATGATGCTAGAATTTGCCAATTGACTCCCAAGTGAACCAAAAATGCCCCTTCATAATCTTAATGGATTAAATCAATAGCTTGATCAAATCCATTGCCAATAGAAGACCTACTAAAATATCTTCTTCTTATATTCTCTATCCTATAACAAAGTTAGATAAATTGATAAAATATTAATTAGAATTTTAAATTTCAATATAATGGACTTAACCCTCTAAACAATTTTGTTTAATTTTAATATAATGAAATTAATCATGGGTGTTTAGGTGTCTAAATTCTAAACATTGGAGGAATATTTGTGTGATTTAAAAGGATGTTTATGCAATTTCTTTTAATACGACAACCCAAATCTTTACCCTCCATACATCTCGGGTGGGTCCCTTCTCCTATGAAAGCAGAAGACGACCACGCGCGGTCCGGAAACCGCCCGCCCTGTCTCGCCCCCTAATTCGCCCCCTCTCCCGAAAGAAACCCTAAGGATCGACCCCGCCTCGCCGGAGATCCGCGGCAGGGCCACAGTCGCCGATCCCCAAGCAAGCGAAGGAGGAGGTGATGGAAGGACACGGCTCCCGGTCGAAGAAACCTAGAAGGCAGCCCTTCTCTCTCAACTCCCAGGTCGGATCTCTCTCCCCTACAATTGATCTCCTCTGGCTGCTCCTGTTTCTTGCCCTCTACTTCGATCCTTCTGTTTCCTTTGTACCCTTCAAGAGTTTCTCCGTTTCTTGCTTCAGATTTCCGGTTTTGCCTTTTGTTTTGCGTGGCTATTGTAACTTGAGATACAGAATAAATCTATAGCTTGAAAGGTGCAATTTTGTCCCCGAAAAAAGCGTTCTTTTATAGTGTTTCTTGGCTTTCTTTTGATGCCAATTTAGGATGTGATGGGAGACGTGGGTTTGGAAGGGCTCGACGGAATGGAGGATGATGAGTTGGATGATGGTAATGCCGGGGCTGAGGTCGATGACAGAGTGCCCGAGGTGGGCATGGTGTTTAAGAATCATCAAGAGGTTTCCAGATTCTACAAGAGGTATGCTCGCCGGGTGGGGTTTGGCATTGCGATAAGAAGATCTGCCTTCACTGAAGACGGCCACTGCCTGTACCTAGAGCTGATGTGCTGCAAGGGAGGTCGGAATCGACCTGAGGCCAAGTACCGGAAAAGGAACTCAGCAAAGACGAATTGTCCAGCTAGAATCAAGGTGAAGCTGTGGGGAGATGGGATGCTGCACTTGGTCGTGGCTAATATTGATCATAACCATCCGGTCAGCCCCTCGATGGCACGGTTCTTGAGCTGTTATAGGCAGCTATCAGGTGCTGCCAAGAAGCGCGCTGAGCGTAACAAGGATGGAGAGACAGTACAGCCAAGATTGCCTCCAAGGATGCCCATTGAGCGATTAAGCGCGCTTGAAGAACTACTTTTTAGTGAGAGTGAACATAGGAGTTTTGTGGAAAGAGGTCGATTGAAGCTCGGAGAAGGGGATGCCGAGGCACTTCGTCTCTTCTTTACTAGAATGCAGGCGAAGAATACAAATTTCTTCAATGTCATTGATTTGGATGAGGAAGGCTCTGTGAGGAATGTATTCTGGGCAGATGCACGGTCAAGAGCTGCTTATCAGTACTATAATGATGTCGTTGTGCTTGATACGACCTATGTGATAAATAAATATGATTTGCCTTTGGCCACCTTTGTTGGGGTGAACCATCATGGTCAGTTGGTGCTCTTGGGCTGCTGTTTGCTCTCGGATGAGACCATGGAGACATATGTATGGTTGTTCAAGGCATGGATAGCATGTATGTATGGGGAGTTTCCTAAGGCCCTGATCACCGATCAATCTAAGAGCATTCAGAGTGCGGTTGCTCAAGTGCTCCCTGAAGTTCGTCATCGCATATGCTTGTCGCAGATAATGAAAAAAGTTCCTGAGAAATTAGGTGGATTAGCGGAGTATAGAGCTATTAATAAGGCAATGCAAAAGGCTGTTTATGATTCTTTAACAGCTGAGGAGTTTGAGGACGACTGGAGAAGGATGGTTGAGATGTATGGACTTCATGGTAATGAATGGTTCAGGTCATTATATGAATGCCGACATTCTTGGGTCCCTGTTTATCTAAAAGACACATTTTGGGCAGGTATGTCGACCACCCAACGTAATGAAACTATGGTTGCATTTTTTGATGGGCATGTGGAAGCGAAGACTTCCCTGAAGCAATTTCTTAGTAAATATGAGATGGCATTGCTGGATAAATACGAAAAGGAAGCTCAAGCAGATTTTGAGACATTCCATAAGAGACGGCCGTCTGTCTCAAAATTTCACATGGAAGAGCAACTGTCCAGAGTATACACACTTAATATGTTTAAAAAATTCCAGGATGAGATTGAGGCCATAATGTACTGCCATGCATCACTGGTCAATGTAGATGGGCTGGTATCTACTTTTGATGTCAAGGAATGTATCTTTCTTGATGATGGCAAGAGGACAATGAATAAGAATCACGGTGTTTTATACAACACAGAAGAGAAGGAGATTCAATGCATATGTGGTTCTTTTCAGTTTAGAGGGATTCTATGCAGGCACGCTTTGTCTGTATTAAAGTGGCAACAAGTGCATGAAATTCCATCTCAATATGTTCTGGATCGGTGGAAAAAGGACTTCAAGCGATTGCATGTTCTGGCTCGATCTTCAGATGATGTGATCGCTAATAATAGAGTTGATCGTTATGATTATTTATCAATGCGATGCCTTCAGCTGGTTGAAGTTGGAGTACTTTCAGATAAATACCAACTTGCTCTAAAGTTGATAAAAGAGGTGGAGAAGTTTCTTCTTAGTGACAAAACACATGATGATACACAACCTAGGATTAAGCTTCGTGTTCCCAAAGCAAACAGATTGAACCGGAATCACAATCAAAATGCTGGAAAGAGTGTGGCTTCTGAAAATGGAAATGCAGTGCAACTTCTTGGTGGGCAGCTACAAATGAATGAGGCCCATGTAGAGGTTACGTTTATTTGAATGCAGTGGTTGATTAATTAGATGCATTTATGTCAGTTTCATTACTTGATTTATATTGCTAACTTTTTATTGAACCTTGTTGTATGAACAGCCTCCTCATGGAATCACAAAGGCTGCTGATGGTAGCTATGAGTTCCAAGGTCTTCCGACTCCGTATCTTGCCACCCAAATCAGGCTTCAACCAAACACGAGACCAACGGTTCTCATAATTTTAGTGTCTTGCATCTTATCTTTGTTTTCTTAGACTATATGGAATTGTTTATTTTCATTGGCAATGATGTTTATGGCAGGAAGGAGGAAACACAGCTGTCTTGCCTCCTCGTGGTCATTTTGGTATACCATTGAATGGGAACCAAACAACAATGAGGCCAGGCATAGTATACATGTTCCCGGTTTGTTTATCCTTTCACCCCTTCTTCTTGCCTCCCTGATCTTTATCTTTCTTGTAATGTTAATTTAATGCTATGTGAAGTTCATCTATACATTAACAAGTGCCCTGAAAGAGGATGTAGGCATGGTTTCTTTGTTTCTCTTATTGGAAGATTATTTGAAGTGCCTTATCCAGCTCTAATTCGGGAGGTATATGCATTACAGGGTGGGTTTGACCCTCAGACTTTTGGAAACGGGCCTATGATGCCATGGATCTATCAGCCAATGCTCCAGGTTAATTTAGTTGCTTTGTAGTTGCTTGCATGGAATATTTTTTACTGTATTTCTTTCTAATGAGATAATCTGAGAACATGTAGGCTACTCAGAACCCAAAGGATTCGCCTGCTCCGACAGTTGCCCCACCAAAGAGACGAAAGATGTATCGTGGCCACAAGTCTTTGCAAGCAACTCAAGAACCAAAAGAAACTTCTGGTGCAACTGGTTAATGGAAAGTGCATGAAGTTGTAGAATATAGCCCTAGGTGTGTTCACGCATCCTACCAGAACATGTTTGGTTATGAATTTCAAATTTTAGCTATGTCTTGCATCTTATTCTTTTATTTCGTCCTTGCTTTTCATGTTGTGATTTTATGTGATATCCAAGCATCACATGCAAGCCTTACTTTTGCAGTTTTAGCACATTTGTATGTTAGGTCTGTAAAAAAGGCAGTTGAGATCCAAATGTGCATTTGGAGGAAGATTGAAGTCTTGAGGGAAAATCAAGATTTCAGCATCAAGGCACAATTTATATGGGATCGATCACTCATGGTACAACCTGCAACTTGGAGGAGCTCCCAAGTCTCACTACTTTGGGATATGTCGGCTCTTCAGAAGTCTCGTTTATGGGATAATTCTATATCTATCGAAGAATGTGCTTGCTGGAAATATATAATTCATGTTGGAAGCTTGTATCAGTTGCCTGTTTCCCTAAAGTCTATGTTAATTACCTGAATGTAATTCTACCTTTACCCTGGGTAGGAGGCAAATTATCTGCATAGCCTTGCAGCTGTAAAATTGTGGGAGTTCCTTGATTGTGCCAAGGAAGCCTTTGATGTCATGGACACTAGCATTTTCGAATAGGTGTGGTTTAATTACTTATAATGATTGTTTGTGACTAGCTTTCCAAGAATTTTAATCTGCTTGTCTTGTGAATAGCTCGGTGTATACTTTTTTCCTTCCTATTCTTTCTCTGCTGAATTCTTGGAAGTGTGATGAATTTGTTTGATAATTAATATTTATGGTTGTTGGATTGATTCACATCAGGAATTGATGAGTGAGTACATCTGATTGATCTATGTGGTGTTGTAACTAGTTATGCTGCTGGAATGACAAACAAATTGATTGGATTCTCACTGGCATTTCACTACTATTTTTACAGTTTGTTGCTTATTTTGCCAAACAAATTCTTGCTTATTCTCACTGATACAATTCATATGTGTTGGTATTGGATTTTATGACTTGATATTTGTTACTTTTCTTAATCCGATTGGTAATTGTTATGCATCATTTCGATCGGTCTTGCAAATCCTATTTTGACAATCCTGAATGATTCATGCAGAAGTGTTCAGTTTCTATTTTGATTTGATTCGATTCATCGATTTTTATTGATAAATTAAAAAAATATTTTTTTTTATTCTTTAAAGTGTTAATTTTAACAATCCATAACGGTTCTGCTGAAGTGTTCAGTTTCGATTTCGATTCGATTCATCGATTTTAATTGATAAATAAAAAAAATTATTTGGTCAACATTCGACTGGAGTCAATAGGACCGACCACTAGCTGCCAAAATAAAGGTCAATTTGACAATTTTCATCAAATCATTTAATATCAATAAAACTGCATTATCTGTAAGGTCGAAAGGACTGACCGAGCCGATCACCGCCGTCAATCTCAAGCTGCCGTCAGAGATCCTACCGCCCAATATGAATCGTGTCCGCTTCATGGACGGTTCAGATCGTTGCCTACCCTTTCCCTCACGTCGCATGTAGAACGATTTGAATCGAGCAGACGTCGAGGATCGAGCCGAAGGCGACACCCTCGTCGTCTCATTTCAAAAAGATTCCACGTTGCCAACGGATCTGTCGACGGAATGGGGCGAGATGTCACGAACGGGCCTCCGAAGCTGGAGAGGAGGAGCTCGAAGGAGTCTCTGGCGAAGAAATTGGAGGCCAAGAAGAAGCTGAGCCCCAGAAATCCACTGAAGGAGCTCAACAGTGGCTCCGTTCCTCCTCCTTTTGGCTCCGCCGAGGCTCCCAAAGGGGGTTGCTTCAGGTTCTTGCTCCCCAGCTCCTCTGCTAAGGAGCCGCTTGCCCGATCCAAGCCGCGTCCAAGAACTCCCCGATCGGCGCCTTCCAATCCCAGAAACGACGCCACCAATCCCAGGAACCTCACAAACCCTTCCAGGTACCGGACCCAAAAGAATGAATCAAAATCCAGTCCTGGTGTACCCAAGCAGCTCGGATCGAGGAAACCCTCGAAACCGAGAACCCCAGACCTCCTCCAGCTCTGGAACAAGAGACGACCTGCCTCCAACGAACAAAACCCCGACTCAAAATTCGATCTTGAAGAGGGTTCGGAGGGAAAGGTAGGTTCTCGTTTGGCTTCGACTCCCGAGAAAACACTTCAGGGTTTTGATGCTCATGTCGTCTTGGAGGCAGCGAAGGAAGTGGAACAAATGATAACTCTCACACCGACTTCGGCCACCACACCTCCCGTTCAAGCATCCATTTCGCCCGAGGTCCCCGTGGATGCTTCTGCGGTGGCTGCCACACCTGCTTGTTTTGCCGCAGGCCATGTGATCGCCAGAGTGCACGACCGGAGGAAATGCCGGCCGAGAGGCATACTGACTATCGGCGGATGTGGGTTGGACATGGAAGATGTTAATGTTGGGGGTGCCGATCCAACTCGGGTCTCTGCAATACCTCCTCCTCTTGCGGTGGCATCTATACGTTGGCTGTCTTCACCCTCAGAGAAGGTTAACTCCGATCTTGGTAGTAGTGTTAGTTCTAGCTCGAAAGTTCATATGGTGCATCGCCCTGCTGAAGCTTCCGTGGATTGGCTTCTTCCCACTTGTGAAGGTGGAGACAGCATGCCCAGAGATGAGTTCTCATTGAAGACTAGAACTTCACTTGATCATGGATTTTGGGGGTTCTCTCCTAATAATTCAAACATGGTGAACCCACCTGACCTCAGGGGGTTGTTGGATTTCAAGCCTCCAGGTCTAGAAGCAACACCATCATCTGGTACTGGAATTCAGAAAACCCCTACCACTGGTGGGAGTATTAGTCCTTTCTCTATGATCTTAGAAAGGATTGCAAAGACATCTAAAAGCAAACCTCTTAGGCCTCAACAAGAGAGGGCAGCACACCGTTATGGTTCTGCATTGGAGAGCTCAAAATTTTCTGGCAACTCTTGGATTGAAGGCCATGCTATCTGCACCCCATCATCTTCCTCGAGCTCGACAAAGAAATTAAATTTGTCTGACTTGAAGATTGACAAAATGGCAGAAGCTATTGAGAACATCAGCTGGTCACCAAAGCCAGTAAGCAACGAGACAAGTTGTCAAGTGCCATCAACCAAGCTCAATTTCCAGTTTGGATGCCTGGCAACCCCGTCAAACTCTGTTGATCTAAATCATTTTCAAAATCCATCATGTGACAGAAAGTCTGCAGTGAAAAATATTTGTGCTAAAGAACAGGTATTTCCAAGTTCTCAGACAAGGATATCATGGAGAGAAGGACTGGTGAGTAGGATCTTTGAGATGGGTGAACTGGATGGCAGTCAGTGGCTATCAGATGATGAAGATAACTTCAATCACCATGAAGAAGACAGATCAGGACCAATTGCCAATCTTAAGTTTGAACCCAGAAGTAGCAGCTCCATTCTAAAGAATCAAAATGAACAGATTGCAACAGCTGGTTTTGGGTCTGTTGAGTTTGTGTTTGATGCGGAAAAGGTTGAAGCAAAAGTTCCTCCAGAAGGACCTATCTCATGTGCCGAATCCATTAGCATAGAGGGACTTGTGTTGGATACTTCTGGTGATTCTGATTGGAAATTTTTCTATAAAAACCACTTATTTGAAGTGTGAGATGCTTTGCTTTTCTCGCTCATGTCTACAACACCATGTATTGATAGAATATTAGATCAAGCTTTTAAATGTCCAGAACTATCTTAAATTTTTACCTGCAATGATCTATGAGTTTAGTTCTCAAATTCTATCCATGTATAGTACATTATTAACTTAAATGATTTGAGCTACTTACATAACTTCCCTCACAGGTGTTGTTGGCTATAGAAAACAAAGACATAAATTTTACAAATTGTTTTTCTTGATATTTGTAGAGGCTTAATCCATTATTACCGCATTAGAAATTTTGCAGTTACTCAGATCACCTGGTTGTAGAAAGGAAAAAAATGAAGTGTTATCTTTAGTCATGTTATGCTAGTCAATCTACTGCTAATGGACAAGAAAATTTTCCTTCAATTTAGTGTTCATGCAATTTTCCTTTGAGTTTCATGATTAATATTAGATACAGTAATTGACAAGAAAATTGCCTTCCTCATAAGCCTGCTTTTAATGTTTGCAGAGCTTTCATTCTACCTCTCCAAATTTAGGGCCTTTATGCAATTCTGAAGTTATGTGATTGGAGACTTGGATTTTAGTTATCGATCTACCACTTGCAACTTAATATGGATTCTATCTGATAACTGCCATTCTCATATACTAAAAAGGGTGTTACTGTTACAGTCTTTGCAGATAACATATGGTGCTCATAGGCCTTAATTAAATCAAATCTTGAAGCTTCTTGCTCAAGTGTTTTACATCTTGTCTTGCTAGTGACTGTACTGTACACTAATCAAATTTATGCTTTGCCTAGTATGGGATTTAAAGTTAATAGAGAACAGTTTGGAAATTGTAGTATGTACAAGTTGTACAATATGCCTTCATAAAAATCTTGAAAGGCTTTATTTTTTCCTAGGTTGTGAATTATGATACATATGCCTTATCTGAGGTACGTGGAAAACAGGTGTTTCAAATTAGTTGCTTACCATTTCTAAATATGAATGATCCTTACCATTGGTCACCAAGCTAAGATCTCTTATGATTTCTAAATGCAAACATTTAACAAGACAATTCTAAACAAGTTCTCATCTCTTTATGAGGACCACAATCCTAAGTTGGTTGTATATGCCAAGATTTGAAACATGACTAGAGCCAGATGTCCTTTTGCTTTAGAGACCAATTAATATCCTCATCATTGTTACCCATGTTTCTTTGCGCTTATTTTCTTGTCACTTCAACTCTTATGAGATTCAATTTAGTCATGGAAAGGTTTCCATTTGAGGACTTCTTGCGTGGATACTTCCAGGTTTTTCAATTTTGATGTGTATCGTCTGGTACGGGCGGTATGTACCAGTCCGAGAGGATACCAGTATGCAGACCGTCCTCTACCGGGCGGTACCAGTGTTTTGACCCTGTGTCGGGCTCTACAAGGTCCATACCAGACGATAACGGTCAAAATTTGGTGAGTGCTGATCTATACGTCTCGGTACCAATCGGTACATATTGGATTTTGATCGTTACCGAGGTATACCGGTCAGTACGTACCATAACGAGCAGGGCTCGGTACATCTGTACAGATTGAAATTGAGATCATTGGATACTTCTAGTTCATTATAATGCTTTGGAATTTGGATTTGATCGGGCCTATTTAGGAATTTAGTAGAAAAAAAATCCTAAAAGCAGGCATCACAATTTGAAACTCAGGAGCATTCTTTCGATGATGACAAAATTAAGTGTTTTTTTTAATTCTTGAGTGCATCCTTCCCTTGGTTCATTTTTCTATAGATATTTAAAGAGATTGTTAGAATAGTGTATCAAGTAAATAATTCCTGATTCACAAATCTGATGCTTATCTACAGAATTGTTTACCATGTAATATTCTACATGTTTGCACTAAAAAAAATATAAATAGAAAAGGAAAATAATTTCATTATTATCTTTTGCAAATTTACAGTTCTGTTGTTGTTGTTGTTGTAACTTCTGCAAATTTGCATGGATTTTTTGTTCCAAATTCCAGACCTCATTCTCCTTGGGATTTGATCAGGGAGTTTCAACATGCAAAGCATGTAGCATTTTTTTTGACGTAGCCCTTAAACCTTCTATCTTGAAGTGTTTAGAAGACTTGAAATATTGGTGTCAGTAATGACAGTAATGCCAGTTACCACGAGGCCATGTTTTTAAGCTAATTCTAGAATGACTTTCTATTAGTTTTGGTCTATGTTGCATTTTTCTCTAAAGAAAAGGGTGTAGTTGGAGTGTGCTATTCATGTTAATTTCATTTTGTTGGTCTTTCATTTCCAAATAAATTGTTCTATTCGGAGAACACTGGATTTAATTATGTACAGAGTTATGAGAATTACCATAAGAGGTTTTTTCTCAAGCACAACATTTATGGATTTGTTGCTTCTCCTTGATGGTTAATACTCGTGTTGCTTTAGTATTATACAAGCATCTGGCATGTGCATTAGGTATTGCTTAGAAGTTGGGCCGGTTGTATTTTCTCAATGTGCTGCCTTTGCTTCCTTCATACTCTAGACCATTTCAATGTACCAGTACATCTAACCATATTTGTATATTTGTATATATGATCTTGATATTAGCTGGGAGTTGGTGAAGCTCCTATGCAACCTCTTCCTCGGCGATCTCTTCTCATATATAAGAAGTAAACTAAAATGCTTCTAAGAAATTTGACGAAAATGAAATATATTGGAAATTTGCTTACTTCTAATACCGAAACAACTATAAAAAAATCTCAATTTTGAAATCATTGGTCTCATGCGATACCAATATCATGTGTGGCCAATGACATTGTCATAGACAAGCTTGATTGATGAACAAAATCCATGTAGCCAACCCCAAATAGTATTTATTGTTGTTGTTGTTGTTGTTGTATGCAATTTAATGTGTTCCTACTTCCAGAACCAGAAGCATCACCAGGCATGATTCTTTTACCAGGCCAAATATTTGGATCAACCAATGACACAAAACACAAGATAGTCTACGGTCGCGCCCAGGCCAAATATTTGGATCAACCAATGACACGAAACACAAGATAGTCTATGGTCGCAGCCCACATCTTGACTGTGCCATTTACAATTTGGATGGAAAATCATCTTCTGACTGCTAAACTTGGTTCATGTGCAAGTAGAACTTATCTGATTCCCTTCACTTTTCCTGCTTCATCTGTAAACTGCTTCATATAAATTGTCCTCATTGTGATACCATTTAAAGCAGTGACTGGAACTGGAACTGGTCATCGTTGAGACAAGTATATTAATTGGTTGTAAGGTTGCTCATCTGCCACTTCCAGAACCAGAAGTCTTTTTCCTCTGACTTCCAGAACCAGAAGCATCACCAGGCATACATTCTTTTACCAGGCCAAATATTTGGATCAAACGATGACGCAAAACACAAGATAGTCTACGGTCGCAGTCCACGTCTTGACTGTGCCGTTTACAATTTGGATGGAAGATCATCTTCCGACTGCTAAACTTGTTCATGTGCAAGTAGAACTTATCTGATTCCATTCACTTTTCCTGCTTCATCTGTAAACTGTTTCATATAAATTGTCCTCATTGTGAACACCATTTAAAGCAGTGACTGGAACTGGAACTGGTCATCATTGAGACAGGTATGTTAATTGGTTGTAAAGTTGCTCATCTGCCACTTCCAGAACCAGAAGTCTTCTTCCTCTGACTTCCAGAACCAGAAGCATCACCAGGCATGCATTCTTTTACCAGGCCAAATATTTGGTTGCTCATCTGCCACTTCCAGAACCAGAAGTCTTCTTCCTCTGACTTCCAGAACCAGAAGCATCACCAGGCATGCACTCTTTTACCAGGCCAAATATTTGGATCAACGGATGACGCAAAACACAAGATAGTCTATGGTCGCAGTCCACATCTTGACTGTGCCGTTTACAATTTGGATGGAAAATCATCTTCTGACTGCTAAACTTGTTCATGTGCAAGTAGAACTTATCTGATTTCCTTCACTTTTCCTGCTTCATCTGTAAACTGTTTCATATAAGTTGTCCTCATTGTGACAAGTACTAAAACAGTGACTGGAACTGGAACTGGAACTGGTCATCGTGGAGACAGGTATGTTAATTGGTTGTAAGGTTGCTCATCTGCCACTTCCCTTTCTTCATCTCTTAAAGATTTTAGATTAGCCTGAAATCTACAGTCAACTGCACTCTTTATCATGATTAATACTTGGATCCTTCTTGCATCCCTGTCTCTTTCAGGTCTGGTGAGATTAATTTAGGTCACAAATCTGGGCTTATATATCCATCATCATTGCCATTTGACTGCCATTTCCCATTCCAACTCCACCATCTGGTAAGCCAATGCCTTGAATAAGCTTGCTTACTTTGCTGCAACGTGAAGAAAATGCCATTTTCATATGATGCCCATACATCATGACCTTTTTTCTTTCTTTATGGTGAGGGCGGCAGCATAAGGTCACATGAGCTTGGCTTGAACAGGAGTGTTGGATCTCAACTGTAATTTTTATATCATTCCTGTTGCATGATATTGTTGTAACAGTGACAAGATTGGCCTGTGAGTTCATATTCGAATCTATCATTTTCTGAGTTCATAAATGAGATCATCTGTTAGATATTGGGACAACTAATTTGCTCCAACCAGTTTTGAATTGATTGTATGCAGGAGTATACAACAACAATAAGAACATGGAACACTTGGTCTGGACCACTACAGCAAGAACAATGAAGGTTCTGTTTCCTCCCCCACCTGAATGTTCTCTTCCTGTGTTAATATTCTCATCATTTTAATGGAATTAAATGGGTCAGGGTGAAAACTAATAGCAAATAAAGATTGATAGTAGTAAATGATGAATTTTTTTGGCCACTTTATATGCAACATAGTATGATTCTTCCAAGGCATCAAGAAGCATGCATGGACTTGATTCTCTACATTAAAGATGTGTTATTAATACATCTTTAGGCATTCTTTTCTGTTTTTAATCTCCCAAAGTGTTGCTAAAGATTCTCTGCATTTAATCATAAAGAATGTCTACACTTTATTGCAGGTTCTGTGTCTCATTACAATATGCTATATAAAGGTTATCATAAGTAATTAATTATTAACCCTCCCTCTCATTCAATTACTTTTGTGATATTATTATGTATCTGATTGTTATAATATGTTATAATCAATGTGCCAATTATCATAAAGATGAAACACTAAAAGATATAATTATTTTTTGTTGAGTAATTATGGAATTAATAATATGATAATTCATCATTATTATCTCTCATTCTGTAAGACATTATTGGCTTATATTGACCTTTTTTTATTTGTATTATTTTTTTATTTTTATATTATATATATATATATATATTCGTATAAATGTTTGACCAGATCAGATTTGTTTTCTCTCCAAAACAAAAAAGCCAAAAACAAAAAAAAAACAGAAAACACTTTTCCCCTGCTTTGTTTTACGAAGTCGCGCGTCCGCTACACATGCGTTTATATACGTGCATATGTATATTGTGAGTACGCGTATCGTATCCCATGTGATGCAACGATATAAAGCCGTCGACGGCCAACCCGCCTTGGTTCTGTCGCCATTTCTCCTTTCCTTTCGCTTCTTCTTCGTCTTTCCTTCGCCTCTAAGGAAGAGGCGATCGAGAAAGAGAAGAGAGCGAGAGAGTGTGGGAGAGGAATTGAGGGGTTTGGATTTTGGAGGTACGTAATTGGTTGTCTGTGTTTGCAGTTTTTTTGTTCTGGTAATGTAGGATCATTCGATGGGGTTTTCCGTTTCCTTCTGTCACTTTCTCGCTCGATTTGAGTTAAGAGGGGTGAGATCTGGCCCCGATGTTATGGGCATTCGCTGGCGCGGTGTCGGTTTATGTGTTGGCTTGATGATTCTTGAATCGCTGTTAGGGTTTTTGCTGTCTTTCGTCGGATGTAGCTTCGGTAGATTGATTTGAGCTTTTGACTGGCGTTTTCTTCTTGTTTTTGGACTTTGCGTCTTCTTCTGCTTGTCGTTTCTGAGGTGCTCTCGTGATGGGACTTCCGTTTTGACATGAACCTTCCATAGCTTAAAATTGATTCGCCTGTCGTAATAATGACAAAAGTTCTTCATCTTATATTTGGTCTATGAACTCCAGTCTTTCAACAACAATTACCTACATATCTTGGAAGGTTGGACTTATTGGGATGTTTGAATTGTTTGTTGAATCACTAGTTAGACAACTTCAGAATCATTTTCTATATAAGTTTAGAAGCCATATGATTTCTGCTTAATGTCTTCTCCTCGTTGGTGCATGTCATAAATAATTCCGGATATTTTTTCTGACACCATTGAACAGCAATGACAAAGTTTTTTACATGTCTTGATCATAAATGAATGCTGTTATATGATGTTTGAATGGTGCTTCAATCAACTTAACTTGTTCATCTTGGAGAGAGGAATGACATTATGTGTACTTTAACTGAATTGCTTAGTGGTCATCATGTTTTCTTTTCAGATTTTTTTTTGGATCCAACTGAGGCTAATAATTATGGATTTTGGTGCCACACTTTTAAGAACGGCTACTGAATCTGTGGTTTTCAGATTTGGGATTTTTAGTTGGCTCGTCACTGCTGGATCATTTGGACTTCTGGCTGTTGTTTATGTGTTCCTAAAGTTGCAGAGGCAGGCATCCGTGAACTGGGTTAAAGCCGCAGCTAGAGAAAAAAAGAAAGCATGGGCACATCTTAAATGTCCAACTGCGCCTCATGCATGGACAGAAGACTGCTCTCATAGTGGTCAACCATCCACATGTTGTGTTTGTTTGTATTCATTAGCCTCCCCACAAACTTGTGGTGCCAATGGGACAGGGAATGGTCTCATTCACCGTTGCACTGTTTGTGGTGTTGCAGCTCATTTTCACTGTTCTCAGTATGCCACAAAAGACTGCAAACTTGTAGCACAAGCTGGTGCATCTCACCTGCTGCATCATTGGTCGGAGAGATGGGTGAACTCGGATGAGAACCCCGAGATGTCTTGTTTTTGCTGTTACTGTGATGAACTATGTGGCATACCTTTTCTTGGTGCTTCTCCCATTTGGTGCTGCTTGTGGTGTCAGCACCTTATACATGTTGATTGTCATGCCAAATTACTGAAAGAGACTGGTAATGTTTGTGATTTAGGCCTTCTAAGAAGACTTATCCTTTCTCCTCTTTCTGTGCAAAATCCAAATGGCAGACAAACAACTAGTGGTATGTTGATTTCTATCAAGGAAGAGATAATTGCTTCATCAATGAGGGGTGGCTTGAGAAGGCGGCAAAACCGAAGTAAATATGGCAACAATCATCCAGTGCCTTCTGGAATTCCTGATAGTAAATTGCAGAATGATGTGGAGGAAAACTCGCTATTTGAATCAATGCTTAGAAGGCTTGCTGGATGGAACAAGTCCAACAAAAAGAACAATCAGGACGATGGATCAGCAAATCTTAGAAGCACTAGCAAGGTTCTCTACAAGAAAAACAAGTACACTGTTGATGTTGATGGAATAGACAAGTATAAGGTGGTTGATTTGCCGCAGGATGCCAGACCACTTCTTGTTTTTATTAATGCCAAAAGTGGTGGTCAGAATGGAACTTCTCTAAGAAGGAGATTGAACATGTTACTGAACCCTGTACAGGTCAGTGTACTTTATGTTGTTTCTTGGCCATTTAATTAGTATTTTCTCTCTCTTTATACACCATATCATGGTTTTTGGTAGTGATGTTTTGGTGAAAGCATATATGTTCTGAATATAGTCTTATTTTTATTTTCTATTTTTCTGTTTTTTATTTTTAAAATTATTTTACCTTTATATTGTAAATTGTGTGTGCCAAACCACAGTGGTAGATGATCTTCAAGTAAGATAGCATATGTCAGGCACTCCGAGCACAAAATGGCTCACCAATAATAAAAAACGATGGGAAATTCAATTGAACAAGGCTCTTGCCAATGCAGGTTCTACAGATGGTCAATTTTTGCAGAATTATCCTTTGAAGCATAGAGACATTCTGTGACTCAAAACTCGATCACCTAGATCATAAAGAAGCAACCTCGTCGGATGTTACATCTCTCTCTCTTCACCAGCAAAAATAATTAATTTATAATGTAAATATGTCAATGATTACTATAACAAAGGTTCAAATAAATGTTCATATTGAGTCAACCACAAGTTTCACATAAATAGATATGCTATATAATATCAGAATATTAAATGCACTGTGATGTCCACTTATAGTCTGTATGTGAGAGAGTGAGAGAGAGAGAGAGAGAGAGAGAGAGAGAAAAGGATTCAAAGTGCAGGGAAGGGAGACAATGCAGAGGAGAGAGATTGCCCTGGAGTAGCAAGGTGGGATAGGTGAACAATCGCCTTTGCTAGTTAAAAAGTTGTTGCTGGGTTGAAGATAAAATCAAAATCTTTTCATTGTGACATTGTTACTTGAAAACCTAGAAACACATTTACCTTGTGTTAACTTAGCCTTTTCTTAACAGATTTATATCAACCTGCTAGTTAAAAGGGTTATTGGACTTGGAGCACCTGCTAGAGCCCGGAACTCAATGGCCACTAGACTGTTATAGCCTACTAAAGTAGCTGTAAGTTAAATCACAATATTACACTACTGCAAATGATAGCGCATAGCACTATAAGCTACCATAGTGACCATTATAGTGACTGCTATGGTTGCTTTTTAGAACAATATCCTTGTGATTGAAATAATAGGAAAAAGTTTTGTCTTGATTGTTCATGGACAATCATATTTCAAAACTGGATAATTATATTTTCGGATACTGTTATAGCACTTCCTGACCTGAACGAATACATATTCGAAGGAGTATTTGATAGCCTTTATGATATATCTGTTTTCTCAGTGACTTTAACATGGAACACTTACTGTTTATTAAGGTTTGATTGAAATTATTGACCAACACAGTTCTATGGTTTTACATTAATAGTATCCAATGAATTAGTAGTTCTGCTAACTATAAAGTATATAATTTCAGATCTTTGAATTAAGTGCTATGCGGGGACCTGAAGTTGCATTGAAAATGTTCCATGATATCCGATACTTCAGAGTTCTCGTCTGTGGTGGGGATGGTACCGTAGCCTGGGTTCTTGATGCCATTGAGAAGGAAAACTTTGAATCTCCTCCTCCTGTTGCAATACTTCCACTTGGCACAGGGAATGACTTGTCCCGAGTTTTACAATGGGGAGGAGGCTTGTCTTCAATTGAAGGGCAAGGTGGCTTAGAAGCCCTTCTTCATGATATCGACCAAGCAGCACTTACTATGTTAGATCGTTGGAGTGTCACAATTAAGGAACACAATGTGGAGAAAGGCAAAAATGTAAAGCAGTTGAAGTTCATGACAAACTATCTTGGTATGCTTGCTTAAACTGTTGGCCACTTCGATCAGCAATGAGTTTAGTCTAGAACATTTTGAATTCTTTTCTGTTTCTCTCTTCCACCATTCTCAACTAGGCATTGGATGTGATGCAAAGGTAGCATATGACTTCCACATGACTCGGGAAGAAAGACCTGACAAGTTCTATAGCCAGGTAATTTCTTCAGCCCTTTTTATCCCTTGAGTATTTTCTTTATAGGTGATTTCAGCTAGACATCAGGGTATTCTATTTTATTAACTTTTCTATTTATATTTCTTTGGGGTTATCATTTCACTGGTTGACTTCGCTTCAACATTATACTTGTCTAGAAGCAAAAAAAATATAAGACGGAAGTCTGCTTTAGTTGCACTTAAGCAATTTGATAGATAAAATTCCTTTTATAAGTTGAATTGATGGTGTCATATAATTGACACAACTATTTTGGTCCTTAAGACCCAGTAATGAAGTTTGGCTTTTGTTTTTGAACAATGAGCAATTGTACTTGTTCTGTCTGGTCAAGGTCTAATATGTTCATTTATCTTAAACATTCAACACTATCAATGTAGTTATAATGCTCTCTGCAATACAGTATTGTACCTTTGCTTTTAAAGAATACGCACATGCTTCGTATTAGATAAGCATGTGCGTCGTATTGCACCATGAAACATGAATGTGTCCTGGTTTTTTAGGATGACCCCCTACCCTTTGTTCAAAGAGAGAGGCATTATGCCATGAAAGTCGTCATGATATTTGAGCACTGGCAGTATAAACCTAAACTTTGTGAGAACTTCTGTTAGCTTTTCCAAATTTGAAAGAGCATAACTACAGAAGTGGTAGAAAGGTTTCTCATAGTTAGCTGCATGCTTTGTGATGCCATTACTAAAATGATCTTTTTATTTTCATCGAAACTGTGGTCATAATGTAATTATGGGCCTGAAATTTTATGTCTGACTGATAACTATTTTACAGTTTGTAAACAAGTTGCGATATGCTAAAGAGGGTGCCAAGGATATCATGGACAGAACATGTGCTGATTTACCATGGGAAGTAAAGCTTGAAGTCGATGGTCACGAAATTGAAATCCCAGAGGTGAAATTACACTCTTGTTTTCTAGCTATTCCATATTTATCTTCTTTAGCGTCTATCTTATTTCACTATCTTTGGCACTTCTCCCAGGATGCAGAAGGTGTGCTTGTGTTAAATATCAGTAGCTACATGGGAGGGGTGGATCTATGGCAAAATGACTATGAGCATGATGATGATTTTGACATGCAGTCGATGCATGATAAAACACTTGAAGTTGTATGCATATCTGGGGCATGGCACCTTGGGAAACTTCAGGTTTTACTTTCTTCTCTTCTGATTTTCATTATAATATTGTTCTTTTTCGGCTATGACTTGTTAGTAAATTTGGAGGCAACAAAATAAGGAAATGATAAAGCAAAAAAGCAAATACTCTTTTTATTAAATAGGAAAAAGAGAAGTGTTGTAGAATCTTGAAAGATTCGGACATATTTTTCATAGGTCATCACAAAGAATTTTGATCTGTTCAATGGTAAAACAGGTAGGACTTTCAAAAGCCCGAAGACTGGCCCAAGGAAAAGTAATAAGGTTACACATGGACAGTCCCTTTCCTATTCAGATTGATGGGGAACCATGGATCCAGCAACCTGGTTGCCTTGAAATAATGCATCATGGACAGGTATTTTTCTTTTTTCTTATATGTGCACCGGCTGCTTGCTGCTAATGCTTTCTACGGTAAGCATAGAAGAATATATGTATTATGGATTGCATGACCAAGTATTTAAATATGTGGATACACAATGTTAGTAACTCCTTTGGATTTCCATAGTGTATGCATTCTACTGTTAATATGCCATTCTGTGGTGAATAGGAGAAATTTTCTATCGTACACAACCCTTAGGCGTTACCATTTACAAAACTTGTTATGTTCTGACCAGAAGGTGCAACTGTTGTAGTACTTGTATTTACCAAGCTGGTATTTTGAAGCAGCAAATATTAGATAATGCAGTGATTATGCTATATGCAGAGCTATTATGCTTGTTCATACAAAGGTGTTTTTCCTCTTTATGAAGTCAATATTTCTTTTATCTTTATAAATGATTACTGTTATAACACTTGTAGACAATTTTGGGGAAGGGGCATTTAGTTATAGTCGATCTGCACTGATTAATTTTCCTAAGGGAGCAACTTGGGGAAGGGGCATTTAGTTATAGTCGATCTATCATATGCACTGATTAATTTTCCTAAGGGAGCAATAAATCACTATTACAGGCATTCATGTTGAGGAGGGCATCTGAGGAGCCCACTGGACATGCTGCAGCGATCATGACAGAGGTCCTTGTAAATGCCGAGTGCAGCGGCCTCATCAATGCTGCCCAGAAGAGAGTGCTCCTCCAGCAAATGGCACTTCGTCTATCCTCCTAAAATCGACTCTCTCATATCAGCTCGTCGTTAGTGTGATGGGGAGCTCAAGAATAAGTCATCCTTCAGCATCACCAATATACTTCTTCAAACCCCTTTCATATGGGGGTCGTCAACTCAGATAGTTTAGAAAAGATTTTCCAGCAAAAAAAGAATGAGTAGTTATTTTTTTTAATCCTCACATGGTTAGGTTTTCCCAGGTGGGAGTGCAAGTTGGAACATGCCAAATTTTGTAATTAGATCGACACCAAAGTATATGAGCTGGATGGATACATGGAAAGGAAAAGAAATAGATAGAAACAATTTTCGAAATTTATGCTTCATTTTGTGACATTGGGATGATGATTTGTTGTTTTGCCTGTGTGCCTCCTTTTGAGGCTTGGCTTTGATCTCTAGCTGTCTGAAGAAAGTAATCCATTCCAGGGATAAACTTGATCTCCTTTTTATACTGCATTCATTCATCTGCAAGCATAACATTTATTTGTGAGGATTTCTTCTACTGTTGCAGATACTATTCCGCATTCATTTGCAAGTTTTATTATTATCATCATTATTTGTTTGTTTGTTTGTTTGTTTGTTGGACTTTCAACAAGGAAATCTAGTTTTGCACTACGGAATGCTTAATGAGATTTGTCGACTGACTTCCCAAACCGGGAGAAAAGCTATGGCTTTGGCATAATTTATATACAGAACATTGTATATAGTAGCCATATACAAAATTGATGTCTTAAAGATTAATTTCTAAGATGTCACAACAACATTTATAAACAGCAAAGGCTTACTTAGTTCATGGCAGTATAATTAATCTTATTGAACTAGTAGTATCACCACAAAAAATTAACAAAATATTTCAGCCAAAATAAAGTTGAATTTTCATAAGAATTATGGTGGTTTGCTCGTCTCACTTACATGGGCTGCCTCCAAGTATGTATGATACGATTATTTATTTATTTTGTTCGAATAAAAAATGTTCCATTTAACTATTTAATGGACACAAAACAAATGCATTATATCTGTTTTGACATACTTTTTCTCATGTTATTTTATTTTATCACCTCTTTTAAATGTAAAATGTATGAATCACACTGCACATCTCAACCCTCCATTTTTATCTTAGCTCTCATGTTGATAGTTAGCTTAGCTCTCGTGTGGATAGTCATAATATTATCATAAACTTGTAATCAAATATCTACTCTTAATGACTTGTCCATTTTTATCTTAGCTCTCATGTTGATAGTCATAATATTATCATAAACTCTAAGCAAATATCTACTCTTAATGACTTTCTAGAACATTATGTTAACTCGTTGTTATTCTTCTTTCTAAAAGGAATGTTAATCTCTAAAGAAACAATGCAACGAAACGTGATGGTTGTAAGGTTGTCGAATCGAGAGGCTTCGTTCGTTTTAGTGGATGGATGGATGGATGGATGACAAAATGTGACTTTTTTGTGCGCACATCTTTACGAATTAAAATAGTTCTCATGAGAGTGAGAGCTGCGTTCATGTTCCGGACCAGATTCATCTTGTCCAGCACGCACTAGTGTTGTTTGCCACCTTGTGGAATATGTGGCGCAAAGATGGCCATGATTCCCTCTTCCCCTCCCCTTGTTGGATAAGTAATGCCATTTGCGACTTGAAAATTGGTACATAATAACAAGAAGAATGTGTTACATGATGTGATCATGAGGTCATAAATGAGAGATCGATGCAGTCATTTCTTATTTATAATTGAGATTGACAATGGTCAATGTTTACGGAGGAGAGAAGAGTGACCGATCCATTATATATTAACCATACGATCAAAAAAAGAGGATGAGTGTTTGTTGTTGTATATGATGAAACAAACAAAAAATTAATAACAAGAGAGTTTAGAGCAAAAAAATGATGGAAATGATAGTATATATATATATATATAATTCTAGAAATTTTTAGTTATTATTGAAAATTTTAAAACATAAGATAATAATATTCAACATCATCTTAATGGATAGATACAATATCTCTTTCACCAATCGAAACTCACCAACAAGATTTTTTTAAAGATAAAACGTGTTATACTTGGGTGCGATAGCACGTTTGTCTCTAGACTTTGCAGATAATGATGATGTTTCTTGTATCCCACATTAATAAGAGCTTTAATATACTAATTTATATTTTTTTTATTGAAACAGGAAATGCTATTAGTTTATCTTTAAAAAACTATATATGTCTATGCAATGTGTATATGATTGGAGCTGAGGGAAGAGGTTGTTGTGTTGGGAGCAAGCAAGCAAGCAAGCATTGTATGTATGACAAAGAAGCATTGGAGGGGAAAGAGGTGGTGGTGGGAGCAGAACAGAAAGAGACAGGGAATAGAGGGTGGCCAGGTGAAGGGAACCTTAAACATCTATCACACCCCCCTTTGGCCCTTCCCAGAAGCCATCTCCTACCTCTCTCTCTCTCTCTCTCTCTCTCTCTCTCTACTTTCTTGTTCATGGGTGTTAAGAGTTTGTAAAGATATTATTACATTCATTTCTGACGATGAAGCTTCTACGACTTTCCATCCTCAACAAATCTAAATAAATATCATCAGAAAATTATGTGTTTGGGATTCACAGCTTTGTGAATCCTGATACAGTTTTTGTTTACAATCTCCAACAGGAAAAGAAATCCAACTTCACTCATGTCCCCTAAATTTAGCATGCAATCTCCAATAGGATCATGGCATGGTAGAGACTGTAGCAGTGCATAAGTAGCCACAACACCAAACCTCATATTATAAAGGAAAGGATGTTCTAAGGGTTTCGACTACAACACAAACTATATCATGAATTATTAGTTTATCTATCTATCTATCTATCTTTGGCATCATCTAATGTTGCTTCCCCTGCATGGCACACCATTTTTGTGTCACAGGCTTCCCTCCTTCGGCTGCTACAGATGGAGATCCTCACACTCGTCGGCTATGTCGTGACACGAGGAGGGGTGTGGAATGTTCCACTCCAACTTTCCTGGATGTTGGAGGTGTGGAGGGAGAAGGGGTCGACCATAAAATGGGATGCAATGCATCCACCCACAGAAGACTCCACAGGTTTCTCTCTTCGAAAGCAAAGCATCATAAGCACATCTGGTGTTGCCTTTTTCTCTCTCTCTCTCTCTCTCTCTCTCTCTCTCATCCTTCTCCCCTACATACATGCATGTGAGCAGCAAAGCATGAGGAGCACGGACAAACACATGCACTCGAGTTCTTCTTTTGCCTGAGGAGATCAAACCTTGTTGTCATGTTGGCTTTGAGGTTCAAGCATGGTCTCCATTCAGACTTTCTCCTTCCGGTTTCCTTCTGGTAATAAATACTCTCTGCTCTCTTTATCTGAGGGAGGGGGAGGAAATCTATCTATCTTCAAAGAATCGATGGAGGTTTCCATCTTGGAGTTTATGAAGCAGTATGATGCACTGCATGATGGACATTTGCTCGATCCAATATGTGTTCCTTAGAGATTAAATTTCTTGATTAGTTTCTGTCTCACGGAACTGACTATTTCTCCTATGGCCAATGTGATCAGGAAACGATTTCTGCAACGGGAGCTCCGACGCTATTGCTTAGATTGAGCTCATCTTGGACTCTCGGTTCTTCATTCAGGGATTCAGCCACCGAGTTAGCAGTTCCTCCTCTCGGTTTCATCGCTTCCGATCCTAATCTGGAAAGAACATATTTGACTTGGTCAGATTCCACATTGAGAATCGTCGTCGTCGTCGGTGGGAGTCGAAGGCGACGATTTGTCCTTCCTGAGAGAAACTTTGGGACGAGGTGCAGAATCCATGAACGCCAAAAGTTCAGATTGGCATACAGCTTGACCGAGGTGCTTCGATGGAAGGAAGAACTCGGAAGGATCATCTCGCAGCCGATTCAAGAACCGTCTATAGAGGATCCACCACACCACGAGAACAAAGTCATACATCTTTCCCCTCTAAATATTATAGTGCACGATCATTACTGCTACTTCTTTGCCTTGCTGCCTCATTGCTGATACTTCCGGTCATACTGCCTCCACTGCCGCCGCCACCTCTTGCGGTACTCCTACTCCCGATCGGCATACTTGTTTTGCTCATGATCTTGGCATTTATGCCCTCGGATGTAAGCAAGATTGCATGCCCTTGTGAATGAGTTGTGTATTCTCATCTTGTGTTCATGCCTTGAATGAGTATTTTTCCTGTTCATTCCTGATGTAAATGCATAAATGGTTATGCAATATATTTCTAATCATTTTGTATATGCTTTACAAAAGTTTTGATGATAGGTTGGCAACAAGATCAGTCTGCTTGAGCATGAAAATAGTTTAAACTGCTTAAATATTGTGTGTAGATGTAGAATATTAGGTTCAAACTTCTCATTTAGAATGTAATAGCTACTTGTACCTAAGAAACCACAAGCATTTGATAGCCAGAGGAAATAAATGTGTGCTTGAAACTTTCCTTTGTTCTTTTCTTTCATGCAAAGAACAACAACTGCATAGGAGTAAAACAGAATAATTTGACTTGCCAGTGTATGGATAGTTTGATTCCAGAAGCAAAGTGTTATTGAAACAGGGAATGTATGGAAGAATCAGAATCCTTATCTGGAATTGAAGGCAGAGAAACACATCATGGTTAGAAATAGGACATAGAATCATATGTTTCACATACTTGTACCCCCCTCTCCTACTACTTTCAGCAAGCTAACAACTAGTCAATTGATTGGATGAGCCATTGTGAAGGTTTGACTTGATCATAGCTTCAATGTGACTAAATCAAAGACTAGGGTTTATGACACACACATGGAAGAAATCATGGTTCTTGGTGGTGATTACTATCATCAAACCAATTCCTTGAGTTCCTATCCTGTGCTGGAATCCTCTGCTGTGCAGTGATTGAGTTTTTTGAGCTTCAACATGTACTGATGGATCCATAACTTTCTGTGCTTGATCCAAAAATTGTTGTTGACACAGCTTGTCTTTCTCACCAACTTTGGTGCAAGGAAGCAGTGGCTTCAAGTTATCTTCAAGATATATCCTATTCTTTTATGCTTTCTGGAGACACCCTCTTACATGAATCATATCCCTCTCTCCATGATTTCAAGGATTCACTTTGTTCCACTAGCCTGAAGATGGGGGAGAACATTTCCAAATTGTTGTCAAGCTTTTGTTGGTAGCAGGCCATCTTTGTTCTGGATTTTTTGGGATCATCTTTGTTGATTTTTCACAATGATGATAATGTTCATCAAACTCTTTGGGCCAAGAATGGTTCTTCCTGGAATACTTGAATTATATGATGCCAGCATTTCTATAAATCAGTGAAAATTTAAATGCATATGCCTACTTGGATAGATCTCATGTTTATGGATATCTATTTGTTTTACTATTGTTAGTCAACAAAAGATTGCAGTAATCCCTTTCGAGAGTCATAGAATGATGGAATTATTATGGACGATAAATAATAATAATAATTTTTTAATTAAGAAAAAGGGTAAACTCAATATAATTAATGTAAAGATATGAGAAGCTTATCCTTTTTTTTCTCAAATAACTATAAAAATTTTGTAAATTATACTTTAGACAAAAATGAGTTATTGAATTGGAAAAAAAAAATTGTTGAGTCCTAGAATCCTATGTTGACTAAAAAATGTATAATGGGCAAATAAACTTACATATGAAGTAAAATATAAGGAGTATAAAATTGAGGTCTTTTCGATCGAATGCCATTCGATGAGTCATAATTTGTAAATTTTGTAAGCATGAATACACGAGAAATTTTGGTTCAAAGAATTTATCGAACAATTTTAAAGTTTTATATATTTCAAAAGAAATTTCAAGGATGGAGATAACACTTGGCTTTTATAACTTAGATTATTTAACATTATTATGAACAGGTAAAGCATTAAATAAATTTGACTATAAATTTTTAATAGTCATATATTTTGATATATAAATAAAAAAAAGTTATGATTAGATTCATGAGTCTTTTTGTATTAAAAGGAATACAAAAAAAAAATATTTTATGCACTATAAAAGAAAGCTTTTAAAATGAGCTAAAAAAGCATTTTATTTATTTTATTTTTATAAAAATAGAGTGGATTGTTAACTTTATTTATTGTGTCTTATTGATTTTATTTTTATAAAGAGCGAAGGTAAGTACAGCTTCGTCACTCGCCACTGCCATCTGTAGCCTTCCTCTTCTGCCGCCGTGGCCTCCACCATCGCGGCGGCCGCTTGGCCCCTTCGAAGCGTCCGAGATCTTCGGTGCACGCCTATCACCGTGGCCTCATCGCGGCGGCCGCACTGGTCTCCTTCGGAGCGTCCGAGATCCTCCGTGCACGCCTATCACCACCGGTCGCTCGGCCTTGGCGATTTTAGTTCGTCATTTTTCTCTAAGACCCGCCCAGATAAATCAAGCTGCTGTTTCTCCCCCATGAGGAACTCATGAAGTATTATGGTGAGACTGACTGCTCGACATCTTGGGCTTATACTTTTGCTTAATTAATGGTGTTCATAACCTATTTGATAGAATTACGCACTTGGGACTGTCAACTAATGCGAAAAATCGCATAAAAATATTTTCTTGCCGGAAGGCCTCTTGGAACGGTACGAGATTCTAAAATATCTCAATGGACTTGTACTTGTTGCCTGTTAAGTTCTACTCATCCCCGTTCGTCGGTATACAATCACATTCATTGTGGGGATCTTGAGGATGATAAAATTTGTCGAACTCATTTAGATTTATACCTATCTAAATTGTCGGATACAATTTTGACAATAGAAGATGCTTCTGACAATTCCTGTTTTCAGTTGTTCTTTGTGGCGGTCATACATACTCTTTTAAGTAGAATTAAGGATTTGATGCTGCCTCTTTCTTACTAAGCATTGATATGTCACCAGAAACAAGCTCAGTCAGCTCCACATTAAGCTATTATTTTGTCTCGGTGGTACCCAAAGCAGTGTCATAACGTATGCTTTTGGGTAAGTTGAATATTGACCGGAGTGGGTGTTGTATTCAAATTTCTAATACCTGAAGGATCATTCATGCTCTGACCTCCTTGCAGCTTTGGCAATGATCCTTTTGGGTTGAGCAAGAAGCCAGAAGATTTCGCCAAGTATGTGTGCCAGATAAACCAAGTCATCGTCCTCCACTCACATTCCTACAAAATCTTTGGTGTTGATTCCTTTTCGCTGCTGTGCCTTCCAATTTCAAACAATGTACAGATACAAAGTCTATGAGCTCATCCATGCAAAGGTGGGCAATGCTGGTGCAGCCAGCTTCATCATCTTAGAGGCCTTCGACGACAACAAGTTTGGTGCAAATTGTGGTCCTGAGGCTGTCTGGTTCAAGGTATTATTAGTATTATGCTTATTTTGTACCTGTCAATCTTCATAGCTCAAGCAACTTCACTTTTGAATTGCACCTTCTGTTATCTACTATGTGATATGTTCATCTATAGTGTCTGCTCAGGCCATTTTTTCTAAAGACTATGGACCAATTCCTCCTTAAAGTTATCTATGGATTTCCACAAGTATTAGAATATATATATATATATA
>LVTN01000109.1:334888-350997 GCA_001649415.1 Musa itinerans | reverse complement strand
TATATATATATATATATATATAGTTAGGTTGCTTCATTATGATCCAGAAGATTTCAAGCTAGGGAAACAGCTCTCTATATTTAGAGGTATGACTGTGTACATCGATCATCCTCAGATCCTGCATTGATGGATGGATATGCCTCTTTTGTTGGAATGTATGTACAGTGCAATTACATGATCAACTTTATAGGCAATAGAAGGCATTCGATATTTGTACCAAAATGCATGAAATAATTTGCTCATGTGTCTCTTGACTAGATGATCCTCTTAATCGAAAGCATAATTAAGATCTAAATGACTGTCGGTTCGTGCCGCTGACTAAATTGATGTGTTTTGCAGATGGTGCTCTTCTCCTAGATGGAATTACATTGAATTATTTTGGAAGTAACATTCCATTCAATCTTGTGGTTGCTGTCATTGCTGAGATCATGCCTGTTGGAGGTACTGAATACTATAGAATTATCAATGGACTGGTAAGGAAGGTCTCAACATCGAAATCAGTCATTTACTTTGTGTTCTGTTAAATTAGATGATACCAGACTGCTCATATTATGTTTTGTTGAAGGATTTGGAGAACAAGCTCAACCCTGGAGGTCCATTTGATCCTCTGGGGCTGGCAAACGAAGCTGCACTGCTCAAGGTGAAAGAGATTAAGAGCAAGCGGCTAGCGATGCTCGCAATGCTTGGTCTCTTCCAGCAGGCCTATTCGACTGGGAAAGGGCCAGTGGAGAACCTGATGAGACATCCGAGTGAACCATTTGGAAACAATTTGCTCAATGTGATCTCTGGAACTGCTGAAAGAGCTTCAACACTGTAATTTTCCAGCTACTTTTTCTTCCATGATTTCCATGTCATGTAAAACGATGAGCTCGTTCAAGACAATGCAAAATGTCACTGGAAGCTTCTGTGTGAAACCTGGTATGCAGGTCTTTAGACACAAGTGTAGTGATGATGATTTTGCTTTGAATTCTTGTGTTTGATCATTTTCTGTATCCGATTAACACGCTAATGAAATTTTATTGAGCATACAAAAAAAGTAGAGTGGAACAGATGTATCATTTGATAATTCATACAGAGTTCTCCAGGAATGGGTAGTCTGTGTACCCAACAACTGGATCAGAGGTGTAGAAGGTGTTCCTGTCATACTTGTTCAGTGCAGCATTCAGCTCAAATCTCTTGGGCAAGTCAGGATTCGCCAAGAACAGTCGGCCAAAAGCCACCAGATCTGTGTATCCCTCATCCACGACCTTGTTACCTTCGTCGCGATCGTAGCCTCCTGCGACGATGAAGGTTCCCTCGAACGCCTTCCTCATGGGAAGAAGCCGGTGTGGGATGTGATACCTGCCATTGACGACGGCCATCCTGGGCTCTATCATGTGGCAGTAGAGGATGCCGTGCTTGTTCAGTGCTTGCACCATGTAGAGAGCAAGTGCCTCAGGGTCTGAATCCCAGCAGTCCATGTAGTCCAAGAACGGTGACAACCGCATCCCAACTCTGTCGGCTCCGATCTCACCGACGACCGCTTCGACCACCTCCAACGCAAAGCGACATCGGTTCTCCAAGCTCCCGCCATACTCATCGGTTCGATCGTTCGCGCTATCTTTCATGAACTGCTCGATGAGGTAGCCATTTGCGCCGTGGATCTCCACTCCATCGAAGCCTGCACGATTCGGACCCGTTAAGAGACTGCATGAGAAAAAGAGGAACTTGTAGCAGCGAAAGCATCTCACCAGCTTCGATGGCGTTCCTGGCCGCCAGTCTAAAATCCTCGACGATTCGAGGGATCTCTTCTGTTCTTAGTCTTCGAGGACGAGAGTACTCTTCGATCGAGCCATCGTGAAGCACTTGTGTTGGCACCTGCTTGTCGGTGCTCGAGATTGGATCTTGTCCATTAGGCTGGTAACCTGCACACACAATCGTATAGGGAATCATAAATGTCAAGCTTCTACTTGAGGACAGGAAGGACGGGACCAAGCAATACCAGTGTTGGAGACTCTGCCAACATGCCAAAGCTGGCAGAAGAAGACTCCGCCCTTGGCATGAACGGCGTCTACGATGGGCTTCCATGCCTCCACTTGCTCTCTTGTCCACACTCCAGGAGTATCAGGATATCTATGCATGAAGAACAAGTTTTACCACCAAACTGTAATCGAATGATAGAATTTTTACTTTGGCTGCTACGAATCATACCCCTGAGCAGTGTCGAAGACTCCTGTTGCTTCCGTGATGAGAAGGCCTCCATCGGTGGCTCTCTGAGAGTAGTACACCGCAGCATGTGGCTGAGGAACGTTACCGTATGACCTGCTTCTTGTCAACGGTGCCAAAACAATCCTGTTGCAGCAGAAGACCAAAATACTTCTTTGGTGAATACAACAGAACAGGGGAATTATAATCTCAACGAGCATTGACAAATTGCCGAAGTCAAACAATTCGAGCAAAGAATTAAACTCAACACCCACACACGTGTCAACGATCCAAGCAAAGAAGAAGAAGAAGCAGTTCTGACCTGTGAGAGAGATCAAACTTTCCCATCTTGTAGGAACCGAGAAGAGGGATGGCTGCCATTCTTACTAGTGCACACAAGAAGTGGATGCTCTCTCTCTTTCCTCTTCTTCTCCCTTTCCCCTTGCTTTTGCTCTAACTATCTGCCTTGATGCTCAGAGGATGCGGTGCGCGCTGGGTATTTGTAGATGCAGCAGGGAAGGAGGCCTGAGGTTGACCGAGCAAACTAGAACGTGCACTTGTTGCGCTCTCTGTCTCTACAGTGCAATGTTTCTGGTCTAACAAAACAGGTTCCACGCTTTCGAGTGGTCAAAGGTCAACCCCCTCCCCTGCCGTTGCGTGATGCGTGGAGGCTACAAAGCTTGACTACAGAATCAAATAATTGTTGGTAGTGATGTGCAAATTGCATCTCCCTGAAAAGTTCGTGTGCGTATCGTATCTGCCTACGTATTCTCTTCTTGCAGAGGCTTTCATGTACGCACAATTGGAATAGCCGCCCCTCGTAATCATATCCCTTCTCTCGTCATTGCAAATGTCACCGTCAACTACCTAACGAACTCCGATTAAATGCATGCCACTTATTATTATTATTATAGTAATAATATCTGGTATCTGTTAGCACACCGCAAGTCGGATCAATCTCAATCGATGGTTGAGATTGAGGATCGAAGAGACGGAGGGTGTAGATGAGAGAATTGGAGGGGAATCGAATTGGTAGGGGTTGGAGAGGATCCGAATCTTCTACATGGATTCGTTGACCGACCAACGAAAAGGACGCGATGATTTCTCAGTGACGGCTATGACTCGCCTGTCTTGACCAAAGGTGCTCAGTGACGGCACGCGTGTTGAAGTTTAGCGACGTCGCTCGCTTTCTCCATCATCGTATGAGTGATGGAGGGTTGAGATGAATCATCACATCGACAATTACCATGACGCCAGGAATGAGGTTGACCATCGAACGCATACAATGACGGCAGTGTTACGTCGTTAGACCTGCAGCAATGCACGTGAAGTAGAAAAATGGACATCGGACTGGGCTACTCCTCTCAGTCTCATGCTTTCACCCTTGCATTCCTACAAATATCAAGCACTCATCCCCATCCTCTGCACGCACAGTCAGGATCCACTAGGTTTATATCTCCTCCAAGTTTCTGAGCATGGCAGCCATCCCTCTTCTCGGTTCCTACAAGATGGGCAAGTTTGATCTCTTCCACAGGTCAGTCATTAGACTCTTCTCCATTGCAGAGTTATGTCGATCCTTGAATGAAACCTGAATCTAATAAAGCTTGCGAATTAACAGGGTTGTTATGGCACCGTTGACAAGATGCAGATCATATGGCAGTGTTCCTCAGCCTCATGCTGCTGTCTACTACTCTCAAAGAGCCACCGATGGAGGCCTGCTCATCGCAGAAGCAACAGGAGTCTCGGACACTGCTCAGGGGTACGATTTGTTGCAGCCAAAGTAAAAATGTTATCATTTGGTTACAATTCGGTGGTTCTTCATGTATAGATATCCTGATACTCCTGGAGTTTGGACAAGAGAGCAAGTGGAGGCATGGAAGCCCATCGTAGACGCTGTTCATGCCAAGGGTGGAGTCTTCTTCTGCCAGATTTGGCATGTTGGCAGAGTCTCCGACACTAGTATTGCTTTGTCATATCCTTCCTGTTCTGAAGTAGAACCCTGACAGTTACATCATCATGCTTCCTTTTATGATCCCTTGTACAAATCTGTGTGCAGGTTACCAGCCTAATGGACAGCATCCAATCTCTAGCACCGACAAGCAGGTGCTATCACAAATGCCTGACGATGCCTCCATCGAAGAGCACTCTCGTCCTCGAAGACTACTGACCGAAGAGATCCCTCGAATCGTCGAGGATTTTAGACTGGCGGCCCGGAACGCCATCGAAGCTGGTGAGATGCTTTTGCTACAACAAGCGCTTCTTTTTCTCATGCATTCACTTGACAGCCGAGAATCACACAGGCTTCGATGGAGTGGAGATCCACGGCGCAAATGGCTACCTGATCGATCAGTTCATGAAAGACAGCGTGAACGACCGAACCGATGAGTACGGCGGGAGCTTGGAGAACCGATGTCGCTTTGCGTTGGAGGTGGTCGAAGCGGTCGTCGATGAGATCGGAGCGGATAGAGTTGGGATGCGACTGTCGCCGTTCATGGACTGCTTGGACTGCTGGGATTCAGACCCCGAGGCACTTGCTCTCTACATGGTGCGAGAACTGAACAAGCATGGCATCCTCTACTGCCACATGATAGAGCCCAGGATGGCCATGGTCAGTGGCAGGTATCAGATCCCTCACCGGCTTCTTCCCATGAGGAAGGCGTTCAAGGGAACCTTCATCGCCGCAGGAGGCTACGATCGCGACGAAGGTAACGAGGTTGTGGATGAGGGATACACAGATCTGGTGGCTTTTGGCCGACTGTTCTTGGCGAATCCTGACTTGCCCAAGAGATTTGAGCTGAATGCTGCATTGAACGAGTATGACAGGAACACCTTCTACACCTCTGATCCAGTTGTTGGGTACACAGACTACCCATTCCTGGAGAACTCTGCATGAACAGTAGAAGACGGATTCCGCTCTACTTTTTTTCCATACTCAATATAACGTCATTACCGTGTGTTAATTGGATACAATAAATGATCGAACACAATAATTCAAAGCAAAATCATCATCACTTTCCTACTTTCTATGTTTTCATACAAGAGAACTCTGCATGAACAGTAGAAGACGGATTTGTTCCACTCTACTTTTTTTGCATACTCAATATAACGCCATTACCGTGTATTAATTGGATACAATAAATGATCGAACACAATAATTCAAAGCAAAATCATCATCACTTTCCTACCTTCTATGTTTGCATACAAGAGCTGTTACAATGGCTTATAGTTGGGTGTAGTGCTTGTTATCGAAGCAAATAGTTCATGTTCTACGTAATTTTGAGCTTCACACTTGGTGGATAGTCTTTCAGATTTGCCTGATACCATTTTATTTGTTATTGTGCGCTGAGATTAAGCAAATCTTGAACATAATTGTTGATCACAGTTTCACATGCTGCACTCACAGTGAAGCTCACAAAACAGAATGATTTGGTCTTAATTCATGCAATCAGACAGGCAATTAAAGAACCTAGGTTTATCTATGTGATCTGATAGATGATAGCAGGGACAAAATTCTTCTCTCAACTCTGTATCATGAATGCATGACTGTTTGGAGATGAGCAGCAGCTACTCATAATATTATGTAGATTCATCATTAGTGGGAGTTGTGATGTGTGACCTTGAATAGTGTTTGACTATTTGGAACAATTATCCTACTCCTCCCCATTGATTTGTGGTGTTCCTTCCTGCAAATAGTGTTCACAGCATGCGATAGTTGTTGACACAACAAGCTCCATGATAGCAGGAACTCCACGTTGTTGCAGAAGGTTGGTAACTGGGAAGTCAATGGTTGTATGAACAGGTAGTGAGATGTGGAGTATTAATGGCTGAAAAGTTGTCCGGAAGAAGGCTTTCCGAGGTGACGGCGTTCTACTGCTTTGCTTCATTAAATCTGAACATAATTTCTGTGGCAAAGGAAAGAAGAATTGAGAGAGTATTTATATGGTTGATGTTGAAAATGCAAGTGAAGAATCAATTGATACACAATTTTCTTTGCAAAAATCACTCCTTTCGTGAGGGAAAAAACATTTTGAACAGTTTAAAAAATCAACACCAAGTTCTCTCTCATGAAGTATCGATATCCACATCAAGATAGTCAATAAGTCAAATAAATATTTAATATTTTAAGTGATAGAAAAAAATTCAATTTAGATTTTACCACTAGCAGATTAAATATGAAAATCTTCCTCAAGCTATATAAAGTCATACTTTATACTCTTTTGAAAATATGTTTGTGATAAAATAATTAAGTTGTGTCAAGTTTTAGTGAATATATTTTGAGAGAATTTTTTTCTTTTATCCAAAATATTTTATTCTAATCTCTTCTATTCCTCTTTCCATTGGTATCAAAGTCAAGTTAGCTCACAACTTCCTCAAGTATATTCCTAATATAAATCCCTTGATTTATGGTGTACACAAATAAATGTAAGATAATTTCATTGAATCAAGAGCACAAGAAAAAGTACAAATGGATAAACAAGTGACAAAATGATTCAAATATCAAAGAAAAAAAAAAAAAGAGGAGAAGAAGGCCTTATTCATAATATATCAAGGTCTTGATAAAATGATATTTGAGATTATTACTCCATCAAAGACATCAAAGGAAGCATGTAACATTTTATAAAAAGTATTTGGTGGTATGGATAAGGTGAAAAAGATCCGTCTATAAGTCTTAAGAGATGAATTTAAAAAACTATAACAAGGTACCATTGAATCTATTTTTAATTACTTTTCTAAAATCATTTTTGTTATTCACTAATTGAGATGAAATGGTGAACAAATTGATGACCAAAGAGTAACGGAGAAAATTTTAAAATATTTAGATCTAAAGTTTGAATTTATTACTGTGGCAATCGAAGAATTCAAAGACTTCACATAAATATCTTTGAAACGAGTAATGGTTCTCTTCAAACACACAAACAACATTTTACAAGAAAGAGGAGATAAATAAGTTATTAGAGCAAGCTCTACAAAATAATGATAAAAAAATAATAATTTAGGAAAAGAATGTTAGAAGTGTTAAACCTATTCACATCCTTATCCACAAGTTCAGTACTAAACAATCAAATCGAAATTTGGTTTCTCAAGAAATGAAAAAAATCCAATTTAGATTTTATTCTTAAGAGATTAAATGTGATACATTATGTTGAGAATCTTTCTTGGACTATATAAAGTCATACTTTACATATTTTGAAGATATATATATGATAAAAATAACTAAATTATATCAAAATTTAATAAATATATTGAGAGAGAAACTGCTTCCCTTGTCCAAAATATGTTATTGTTGAGAGAAGAAGCTCCATGGTAGCAGGAACTCCACGTTGTTGCAGAAGGTTGAAGGTTGGTAAGGCAGCAGGAATTGCAGCTGAAACCTGGTGGAATTCAATGGTTCTATGAACAGGTGGTGAGATGTAGAGTCTTAACGGGCGAAAAGATGTCCAAAAGCAGGCTTTCCAAGGTGATGGTGTTCTACTGCTGTGCTCGATCAAATCTGAACATAATCTCTGCGCCAAAGAAAGAAGAATCGAGAAAGTATTTATATTGTTGATGTAGAAAATGCAAGCGAAGAGTCAATTTCTTTGCAACAATCGATTCCCTTTGTGGGGGAAAAGCTTTTAGAACAATTCAAATAATCAAAACAAGTTCTCTCTCTCTCTCTCATTCATGTGCCCAGCGCTGGCTGCAAACTTGGATGATCGCCAGCATTTGCACTGCAACTTTACAGGATGAAAACTGGAGCCATGAAACTAGCAATGACATGCTTGATAGGACAAGTCCTGAATCCAGTACACTTCATACTCGAGATCTCTGCACGCATCACAAATAGGAAAGAGCCATTGATTGGCTTCTCCAGTGCTCCATTTCCCTTCATCTTATCTCCTCCCTCGCTGATATGGCTGTTCCTTCATCACCATGACAAATAGCACTGCTACTGTTACCAACAAGTGAACACTGACGCCTCACAGTTCCACCAACCGCTTCGAAAGCTCCATTTCACTTTTGTAGAGAGGAGATGGAGTTCCCTTTAGTGCAATTTGCCCGTTTCAGTCAACAAAAGGGCAGCTGTTTCCATCGATGCATGAAGAGCAAGGAAGCTTCTTTCTTCCTCTCTCCAGCGATCACAGTCGATGTCTCCATCGCACACCGTTCACGTCACTTCTGACTCTGATTGCTACATGTTTGCGGAACCTTTCTTTTGACAATGGATTCACTTAAAGGCCCTCAGTGTCCTCCGCATGCCTCCGAATGGCATGCAGGTGGAGTTCACGTAGCATTTATAGGATGCAGATTTATCATGCAGCGGATCTAAACGAATCCTTGTTAATGCCACCCCGTAGCCGAAACCATGTCCTGTTCGTCATCAATGTGTTCAGTTTGCATTATTGAGCTGGACCTGCACTCACCCAAGCACAATGACCCTATGTTTCCGCATTGTGGCTCCGTCGGACCCCAAGTCGCTAACCCATTTGGTGGCATCTCCGTCCTCCCGAGGAAGACGACGGCCGGGGTAGTACGGACGCACAGTACACCCTCCGTGCCACGGTCAAGGTTTGGGGCCCCACCCGCCGTTCCGCCGGTTCACTCCCCCTCGCCACTCGCCTCGGAACATCCCCAAGCCATCCGACAAGCTCTCCATCCTTCGTCAATGGACGCCAGTGGAGCAGGAGAACGATCCAGCTGTCACGCCAATTACTTCAACAGGGACAGCAGACCTTATCGCTCCTCCTCTCCTGATGCAATGCATGCAATAAATCCAAAGATCTGGACAGACCACGTAATCATTGATTCAGATCTCTCCTCCTTACGTGCGTGGGGCGCAGTTGCAGTAAAACCAGCGATGCGCAGTCCTCTGAATCCCTCCAATCCACATCTGCCTTCTGTGCTATATGTTTCAGTGCTCAGATTTCGCTTTGGTGCTTAATATATCGAATAGGAGTATGGATCGAATGAAGATAGCGATTGGAGGAGTCCACCAAATCTGTACCCATCTCGTGCACTTACTAGGAAGCTCACTTCCCCCTCTAAACGAGCTCCATCTGTACATTAAGCTCATCCCCGTTGCCTATTTATACTTCCATGAACACTCTTACCGTCTCATATCATCATCATCATCTGGTTAGCAAGCTGAGCAGTTCAGTGCGGAGATCGGCAATGGAGCAGCTGGCAGAGATGAGAGCGGACTTGGCGGTGCAGTACCGAGGGGTGAGGAAGAGGAAGTGGGGAAAGTGGGTGTCGGAGATCCGGGAGCCGGGGAAGAAGACCAGGATTTGGCTCGGAAGCTTCGAGTCGGCGGAGATGGCGGCGGTGGCGCACGACGTGGCGGCGCTGCGGCTCAAGGGGCGCGACGCGCAGCTCAACTTTCCGGAGTCGGCAGAGCAGCTGCCGCGGCCCAGGAGCGCGGACCCCAAGGACATCCGGTCGGCGGCGCTCGAGGCGGCCGCGAGGCTCCGGTGCAGGACCACCGCCAGGGCGGGGATATCGGCGGGGCTGGAGCGGCTGGGGAACGACGAGCTCGGCCTCGACTCGCCCAGGTTGTGGGCGGAGCTGGCGGAGGCTCTGCTCCTGAGCCCACCCGCCTGGACCACTGAGGCGACCGAGCTGGAGGAGTGGGAACAGCACGGATCGTTGTGGGATCCCTTTCTGTGACTATTCCATCTCCCTCACAGACTCTGCATCAACTCTCGTCCTTGATTTCGACGAGAATGACCGAGTGTTTTCACTCCAAAAAGTTCTGTAAATGTACGTGATTGCTAATGCATGAATGCTTACGCTTTCCTCCAACACTTAGAGTTCAGCACCATCTGGTCGCGGTGAAAACACACACAAGAGGATGACAGCAGAAACACTTAAATAATACATAGAAACAGCATTCATAAAGCTCCTAAATAGCATTTTGATAAGATAGCAGAAACACCGACAGTTTCTTGTGATCTCCATCAACGAGTTGGGTTTCCTGATGGCAAAGTCTACTTGCAGAAGAACGAAGTCAAGGTGAGACGACCCAAGAAAGATTTTATCCGATACATCCAAGTATAGAGTTCGGAGTTCTTTGGTTCACTTCGATCGAGTCATAACACCTGCACTGTGAATGTGTATGAGCGAGCCTCATCTTCTCAGAGAACGCTGTTCCAACTTTGACTGCTCTGTGGGAAGATCAAAGAGACATGGTAGCAGGAGGACACGCATCTCGCTTTTTCTGACAGCTAAAAGTGCAGGGAAAGCAAACAGGCGGATGCATGGAAGCCACTTGCAGGTGATGCAAAGACTGCGACTGCATCGTAGGATTAGGCTCGGACGCCATCTCAGTCCTGTGACGGTGACATGAGATCCGAACGACGTGCAGTGTCGGGAGAGGATCCGCTGCGCCGGGCGGAACAGAACCTCCTGGGTTTTCGGGGTGCTCGTGGCCTGTGGGGCCAACAGTCTCGTGTCGTCGTGGGTGCTGGATCCTGATTTGACTGGAGTAGCAGGATGTCCGGAGGGGTCGATGGGACTACGAATCGTATCGAGACATTGCGTGTTGATTTGGCCATGAAGAAAATAACGCACATATACGAGGGAACGACCTCGTGTATGATGTGGTCTCCAATTTGATAGTCAATTTTAAGACCGACTCTCTAACAATTAATTGCAGGCTAAATTGTGGCACTTTGAGAATTCTTAATGAAATCCATATATTTACACATTATTATTCAAAACATATATATATATATGAAAATTTCAATAGTCGAAAATTTTTATGTGTTAAAAAAATTTCTCCCTATAAAAGTAAAAAAAACAAATAAAAATAATAATGGGTGGGCCAATCTGGTCACGTGCATCGCACGAGACACGTCCGATAAATCAATATACATGTTTATTTATTTATGTCAAGTGTGGCGACTGTTCACACGTGGGTGGGCCAATTTGGCGACGGCGGAGCCGCGGCGTTCGGTGATATCGTGAAGGACGGCGATCTCAAGCTCCGTTTATGATCTATCGCTTCCGCTGCGTAAGCAATCAACAAACCCTTGAGGGAGTCTCATCGAGATTCTTTCGACGTTGCGTTTGATCGTTCTAAGAAGCGGGCTCCAACAGTCTTGGTGTGGACTCTTGAGTTCTGGGTTTCTTGGATGGGGTTTCGTTACCGTCCCCTTTTTGGTTTCCGGAGCAGCCGAGGCTTTGAGAAGCGGGCTCCAACAGTCTTGGTGTGGACTGTTGAGTTCTGGGTTTCGTTACCGTCCCCTTTTGATTTCCGGAGCAGCCGAGGCTTTATCGGAGTTGATCGTCTGGATGGATTTCAGTTCTGAGACTTCTGCACCGTAGGGTTTCTTGAACCGACCACATTAATGACGATACTCTTCTCCAATGGATTTATTTGGCGTTTCTGTTGATGACGGTAGCAAGCGTGTTGTTATTCCTCATATTTACTCCCTCTTTCTTCTTCTTTGCCCTCTTGCCTTTCCGTCTCTTTCTCTTTTATTGAGTATATAACAACCATGTCGTGATGGGGTGTTTCTCTTTTCTGTATTCTGAATGAAAGGCACTTGTCTCGTTTCATTCTTGATCAGGTCTTAGTCTGTTAACAGGAGCCGAATGAATTAGGCTAAGCTGCTTTCTAGAATTAATTAAGACTAGCTTCTTTCTTCTTGAAATTTCATTTTCTTTCCTAAGTCCAAACTCGTTACAGTAAACCATTTTGCATATCAATTCTTTATTCGCTTTGTAGGTCAATATGATTTTTTAATCAATAAATAGTTGTAATCAAAGATCCGAAGAATCTATTCTTCATAATAAGCTGTCATGATGGATCATCATGACAGAAAATGTTATGCCAAGTGTTTGGTACTTCCATGGACAGAAAATTGTTGAGAATAATAGCACCATAAGAAATGCCTTTGTTCATTTAGCTTATTTTCCATCTGCATATTTTGGCTCTATGACTCCAGTTTTGTATTTGATAGAATTGTCAAGTGGAAAGCTTGTAAACCCATTAGATAGGCCCATTCCATTCCTCTTGTTTTTGTTTTGTCCCATTTTGAGATACCTGGACGATTTCGAGAACGATAAAAAAAATCTTCACTTGAGCAAATGTGTGATGCATGTTTTGTTTTGATTTGGCAATTTATCCTTTGTTGGAACCCTTGGTGTATGGCCATATGCTGGTTTTCTCATCTGTGAACTCTTGGTTTATATCCATGTGTTGGTTTTTCTCATCTGCTTTCTTAGTTACATGTTGTAAGTTTTGCTAGTATTTTAACGTTCAGATAGATTAAATCTTGGAATTTACAATGTGCAATTTCCCTCTAGTAAACAATCTAAAGAGGTGCACGCCGAAAGATTATATCATCGGACTATACCACTGATCCGAGTACACATGGAGAGGATGAGCCTTGGTATCGCGGTTACTTTCCTCCTTGACAAGATGGACTATCAAGATTCGAGTCATAGAAACAGTATTTCTGCTTATAAGGGTAAGACCACATGTATTAGCAATGGCCTCATGCATTAAGCCATTATATTCAAGTTTCAGATAGAGTAGCCTTATCGCATCTGTGATATCTCTATATGAGGACATCAAATTGATGGATCCTAAAGAGTTTGTTTTGCATGACATTGAATTGATGCTCTTTAACATCACTGCTATGTTTTGTGTTGCAGCATGGGGTCTACGCCGACAGACATCTCAGTGTTGCCCAACATACATGTGTGTGCTTTTGGTAAAGTGTTAGTCCCTTATGCATAGAATATTATGATATGTTCAGCATGGGGCCGCATGACAGTCAGTGATGCAAGTGTTGAGTTACCTAGCAGGTTGTTCAGAGTTACTTATCTTTAATTCCCCCATTTCCTTGTTTTTTGAAAAATTGATTGGATATTCAGTCGGATTTATATTTGGCTTAATGGTTTTCTTATGTAGGTGGGATTTGCGGATACTGGATCACATTCTTTTTCTAGTAACAAGATAATTATTGCAGGCCACCATGTCATCTGGTCAGTCATGCCACTATACTGTTATGGATTGAGCTTTCGATTAGTTCACGTTGAATATTTGTCTAGTCTGTGCAATTAATATACAGAATAACATTCGATGAAGTTCATCTTGAAATTGCAAGTTTTTTTAATTGTGCATAAGGGTGCGGGAGAGTATGATGTAGGTGATGAAGAAACAGGAAATAAACCATCCGGCATATATTGTGTTTACCCATGACCAAACTTCTGTTCGATTCTTCCTTTGTCACTACTTGCTGAATATATTTTCCTAGATGACATAGCTTATGTACTATAAGAGTATATCACTGTTATTTCAAGACCAGTCAGCCTAGAGAGTATATATTGGTGTTCTCCAAGCCTTGCTAGGTTATACCATCATTCATAGTCTTTCCTACATAAATGTCTGGTACTTGAGAGACTAAAAGCAATATACATTGTGATCAATATGTGTGCCTTGTCACTGACCTTTTTGCTTCATCAGTTCAAATAGACCTGGCCTGATATAGTTACCTTTGTCAATTAAGTGTGCTGGAGATAGGTGCTCTCCCCAAATTTTTTTGTTTCACTCATTGACTTCTTCCAAATTACTTGGTTTAGTTAGAAACTCTAAATGGTTCACCAAACTGTGATGTTATCTGAAACTTCATGAAACAGATAAGTGAAATAAGAATCATGTAGTTATCAGACTTGCCACCACCTCCTGTTTTCAGAAAATATCGCATCATGCAGCTTGTAAGCATGCAGGAAGTTCCAAATCAGTTTTGAGTTTCTCTGGCTTGAAAATGGTGTTCATGCTACTATTGTGGATGCACTTGTTTCAGATATTTATTTGATTATATTGTTCCAGATAGAACAGACTTTGGCTTCATCGTCATCTCATACTAGAGATTTCCTCTGGTTGTTTCTCCAGAGAAGTCAAACAATTTATCAATTGATTTTATCATCAAAATCTGAGATTCAACAATCTCCCTCATTTTGATGATGACAACCAATTGATGACGGAGTTAACCGTAACTCCTCATATCTATATGTCATACTTGAGAGAATACAAATTTGAATTCATAATCTTGAATTCAAGCTTTAATCGATTTTAATTAGAAATCACATGCATTGTGCATCATTATAGTTTTAAGTCATCAAGATATTAAATGTACAATTTCATCACTTCATGCATGATAAAATACTTAGGATATAGCCTATTATAATTTTAAGTCATCAAGATATTAAATGTACAATTTCATCACTTCATGCATGATAAAATACTTAGGATATAGCCTTACATTACTTGTATGAAACATCGTCATGATATAACTTTTATGATTATTACATGATAGCATTCAAAGGCTCACAATATTAATTCAAAGGCTCACAATATTAAGAATATTAAGAATCTGATATTGCAGTTACATTAAAATCTTCGAAAGGTGTCAGAAATAGCTTATGATAGCATTCAAAGGCTCATAATATTAAGAATCTGATATTACAGTTACATTAAAATCTTCGGAAGGTGTTAGAAATAGTATTTTTGCTAATCACAGGTGCTTATTAATGTTAAGACGGATTACAATTCTTGCGTGACTTCTTGCATTTTGTATGCTGTGTCGAGATTGTAGGTGGTAGATGCTGCTCATTTGCGTTTGGTGTTGTTTTCAGGTTCTTTGACATATTAAAGAGTAACCGCTTGTCGGTGTGATGAAAAACCTTCTTTTATAGGTTGTCATTTAAGCACTGCTATGAATATATATTTATATTTCATCATGTGTGATTTTAATCCTTTGTTTCTGTTCTCGTGTCGCTGTAGCAGCTATTAATTCCTTCAGACGTTGACTGTTGCCCACTATGTTTCGTGCCATAAATCGTGTTCTTAAACAATATGTCGATGTCATGTATACATTATTTAAGGAATGGGAAGGGAAACAGCTGGCCCTGGTCCAACCCATGGTCTCGGTCAGCGTGATTGACTCATCTAAGTCGGTCCAACTGAACCGCATCGTTGTTGCTGGATTGAATTAATATGTCGCAGTTGGCAGCTCGTAGTGGGCCGGGCACACATCTCCCACCAACTTGGAATTATGGCGGCCCAAACACGCGAAAGGAAGCTCGTGGTCCAGCTCAAGCCACCTCCGGGACACGTGACGGAAGCTCAATCCACGACGGGCCCTTTCGGTGTATCTTGTTCGGCGTGGGGGCCAAAACCATGGAAGGAAAGAAGCGATCGTTTCAAAACGAACCGAGCGAGGGCATATAAGTCGAAAAAACGAGAGCGCTTCTCCCCAGACCAAGAAAGAGAGAGGGGGATCGAAAACGAGCGCGTCGTGGGTTTCGCTCCCCCCCCCGCCCCACCCCCTTTGCCGCCGCCGCTGCCTCCTCTCCCTCCCCTCTCCTTTCTCCGCCGAATCCCCGGAGGTTCGGATTCTCCCTCCCCCTTCCCTATTCCTTCCCACTCTGCATCGTTCGCATCGCCGCTCCGAGAGCTGTCTTTCGATCCTCTTCGCGGCCGGAACCTGGCAGCTTTCGCGAATTCTAGGTCAAAATCTTTCCGCGTCGTTCGGTCATCTGGAGTTGGTTACACTCTCAATGTTCTTTCCCCTTTTCGGATTTTCCTTGGAATCTTGTTGGATTTTGCTGTTTCGTAGTGGATTCGTCACGAACAGCTTCGTATTGCGTCTCCGATAACATGCTTAGCAGAGAAGTGTCGGATGATTTAGGGTTTAATTGTGTCTATTTCTTTGGTTATCTTATGGATCTTTCTGATCTTGTGTGCTTTCCTCGATCGACTGAAATCCTGTATTCGGATGTTTCCTTTTTGAGCCAAGTCTAATATTCGAGGATTGAATCGTGTACGATGTTATTTGTTCGATGTGCTGCTTATGTGTATCTTCTTGCCGAAGACAAGTCTTCGTTGCGATCAGTATCTATTCCTCAAGTGGCTGCCTTTGCTTGACAATTTA
>LVTN01000109.1:286478-334353 GCA_001649415.1 Musa itinerans | reverse complement strand
TGGAAACAAAAACAAAGACTTTATGAACTTTTTAGTAGGCAACATGTTGTTAGGGACATCTGATATGGGTTGCCATTGCCAAAGTGTGAGTGGTTATAAACAGGTAGTATTCAATCAGGTGATGGACAAATAGTTATCAGAAGAAATATAGATACTTGGATGGAGTAGTGTAGAAAAATTGCACCTGGTTGCTAAAGACTTCTGACTCATTGTCTTAGCTAGCAAATTCTTACAAACAGAACCTCCAAATAGTGAGCACATACTTGGATGTATGTGTTCACTATTTGAGATATACATGTGAGTGTTATTGTAACTTATTTTTGTTTGTCTGGGTACTGTTCCACCCATTAGTTATACTAGAAAGTGTACTTCTTTCTCATGCTGTGTTCACGAGTTCTTGTGCGAGTATAGATGTTTATGCGTGCGTTCACTCTTTGATGTATACATGTGAGATTTATATTCATTTATTTTTTTTATTTTCTGGGTGGTAATCATTTTTATGGGATTTGGTATCATCTGCTGACATTAATCTTGAATGAACTACAATACCTTGTGAGCTATAAATAGCAAATGACCCTACATTTTAATTAACACTTGTGGTTTTATGTTGACAACTTGATATGGTCAGTGGAAACAAAAACAAAGACTTTATGAACTTTTTAGTAGGCAACATGTTGTTAGGGACATCTGATATGGGTTGCCATTGCCAAAGTGTGAGTGGTTATAAACAGGTAGTATTCAATCAGGTGATGGACAAATAGTTATCAGAAGAAATATAGATACTTGGATGGAGTAGTGTAGAAAAATTGCACCTGGTTGCTAAAGACTTCTGACTCATTTGTCTTAGCTAGCAAATTCTTACAAACACGACTTCCAAATAGTGAGCACACACTTGGATGTATGTGTTCACTATTTGAGATATACATGTGAGTGTTATTGTTATTTATTTTTGTTTGTCTGGGTACTGTTCTACCTATTAGTTATACTAGAAAGTGTACTTCTTTCTCATGCTGTGTTCACTAGTTCTTGTGCGAGTATTCACTCTTTGATGTATACATGTGAGATTTATATTCATTTAATTTTGTGGAGATGAGAGATCGTGAACAGATATCAACTTCTGTGGGAACTATCAAACGTGGGCATTATGGTCTTCTAGAAGCTCATATAAAGCTGCGTATATTGAGGGAACTGGTTGCGGAGGCTCTTGGAACTGATGCTATCAGAGTTAATTTAGAGGAACGGGTTGAACAGCAGCAATCACTTGCAGCTGTAAAAAGGGATGAAGCCAGAAGGCAGAAAGAAGAATTGCTGAAAATGGAAAATTCTGACAATAAAGGAACCGTTGCAGGAAACATAGTAGAAAATGGCAGCAGGAATGATCACAGTATGACTCTAAGTGAATCATATGTAGATTATGTTGATGAGGTCCATATATCTGATAAAAATCATATTGCAGAAAATCGGTATGCTCTAAGAAGTTATAACTAATATCTTCATTGTATTATAGATGCTGAAAGAGCACGCTTTTTACTTTTTCATGTGACAGAGAAAAAAAGCATTATTCCTACATCTCAGCAGAAGCAGCAAAGAAGCTGAGAATGGGAGATGGGTGTAATTCAGAAGGTATGAAGGCCCAAAGAAGAGGAAAGGATAAAGACAAAGAGACTCCGAAGCCTGAAGCCACGGTCTGTTCAACTGTGTCTTTTTGCATGTGCATGTGAATGTGTTTATGTACAGGCATGATTGTGTTTCATTGGTGTGTGCACGTGGGTGGTTGTTCTTGTGACTCAATGTGCATAGGTGTTTGCAAGAACGAATATTACATGCTGCTTATGTTTATTTTACTTTGTCCAATGCTACAGAAAGAGCACCTTGAAAGAGAAATTGAGAAGTTATCGGTGCGGACTAATTCTTTAGGGAAAGATAGAAACCACAATAGGTATTGGTTCTTCCGGCGTGAAAGAAGACTATTTGTTGAGAGCTCAGACTCTAAGCAGTGGGGCTACTATTCCACTAAGGAAGAGGTGATCATTCTGTGGACTTGTGTAATTATGTTACATCCATTTTTTGGTCTCCAATTAAGATGCTGACTTTACTTGCCATCTATGTATAAGCTTGATGCACTTTTGGGCTCGCTCAATCCAAAAGGTGAGAGGGAAAGAGGCCTTAAAAGGCAGCTTGAAAAATACTACAATAGAATAAGGTATGCTTGTTATTTTCTGATTGTGTATCCTCTATCATGCTTGTTACATACTGACCTCGTTCTAAATTATTGATTTGACTTTTGAATGTCTAATTACCTTTGTTTGCTTGTATATTGTGATTGTATTCTTTTTATAATTTAAATAATCCATAACCATTACATAGAACTTATGAAAAACATAACCATCTACAGAATCTCTCTTTAAGCAAGTTTACATACTGACCTTGTTCTAAATTATTGGCTGACTTTTGAATGTCTCTTGTGCTTTGTATTATTTAGCTTGGCATTACAGAAGAGATCAAAAGATATTGCTCAGAAGGTCCTACTCGAGGAAAACGTACTTCGGAGGTCTACGCGGGTGCGTGCGCAACCTAGGGACAGTTCAGCTACAGCATTTCTTAGATACAAGAACAAGTGGAAGGAGAACTGATCTACCGCATTTTCAGGTAGCACTATTTTAAAAATGTAGCAGTTTTTCATGGTATGCCATTCGTGAATTTGTATATGGGTGACCTCATTTTTTTGGACACATCAGTTCTCATTTTAATGTATAACTCAATCCAAGGACATTTCATTTTCGGGACACGAGAAAATATAGACTCATGAATAGGGTGCCTGTCCATCTCATCCCTGATATGTAAGGATGTAAGGACATCCCACGGATGATATAATCTAACCAATGTTATCACCGGTAAAAGCTTTTCTGATTCGCACTCAAAATTTTGTAAAGCTTTGATGGACAAATGAATTATTCGTTACTTTTCACCTTCTGCTGAAAGGTCAAGGTTTGCTATAGGCCTGCAATTATACTGTCTATGTTTGCTTCAATTTGATCAGTTTAGAAGACCCATATTTTTTTTTTATAAACCGGTGATAAATGTGTATAGTTTATTTGGTGGATTTGATTACCTACAGACAACAGATACAAATTTTAGTAATAGGTTGGTGCTCTTGTCTGTTTTTTTGAAGGCACATATTAATGTCATCTCCAGATAAATAATGAAGCATACAAGAAAGATCAGTGAATCTACATAAATAATGAAAATATTGTCAACTCTGAAATTTGGCCATGTGTAGTTTCTTTCTTCTTTTGATGTGTAATTGTTGTCTTTGACTTCCTTCCTAAACACTGTCCTCGAGCCAAAGCATCTGTATGAAACTTTTATGATGCAGTAGTAGTCTCCCTGCCATGTGCACTTTCTAAGCCGAAAACACAACCTTGGAAATGGGCATTTTGAAGTCCACATTGGCTTAATTGGTAATTGTGTGTGGACTGTGTGGTGGTGTTGATCTATCTATTCTACAAAATGTTGACGGAGGTTGTCATTTTTATTACAACTTCTATTTTGTTCATGTATCTGAAAAAACATGGATGAGATTTACTTTTGGTTTTAAGTTTCCACCCTTAATATCGAGCTAATTATGTATTATCTTTTTTTTGGTTTCTTTACTATCGTGGTCTTTATATTTAAAACATTTGTATTGAAATATCTATAATTATGAAAGTAAAATATTCAATTTCATTTATTATAACATTGTTGATTTTATCGATAATGATAAGCAAAAATATGATTTCTAACATCTTAATTATGTTTTCGATGGTGATGGATGATGATGTTGTTGGGGTCAATGGGTGATTGTTGGGGATGAGGTGGGAGAACAACGACGAGAGTTGAGATAAAGAAGAGGAGGAAGAGGATGATGCGACGCTCTATATCTGCTTTGGTGTCGCTTGGTAATTGCATCAGCGACTTTGGCTTCACGCTTGGTAACCTTGACGATTCGTGACACGACGGCAATGATTAGTCTCGTAAGCACTCTGGAGCATGCCTTCAATCACTAGAGCGTTACCCAACCACCCTTTTCCACTATCGCACCCTACTCTTGAAACTTGATGGCGAACCACAATGTAGTTGCGAGGGCCACTTGTAGTGGCAAGGTCACGATCGTTTCCTAATGCAAGCTAACCATGTGGACTATTGCTTCCATGCATCATCGTTCGCTTTGCAACCTCATCCTCCAACTCTATCCTAGTAAGATAGTGGAAACAAAAACAAAGACTTTATGAACTTTTTAGTAGGCAACATGTTGTTAGGGACATCTGATATGGGTTGCCATTGCCAAAGTGTGAGTGGTTATAAACAGGTAGTATTCAATCAGGTGATGGACAAATAGTTATCAGAAGAAATATAGATACTTGGATGGAGTAGTGTAGAAAAATTGCACCTGGTTGCTAAAGACTTCTGACTCATTTGTCTTAGCTAGCAAATTCTTACAAACAGAACCTCCAAATAGTGAGCACATACTTGGATGTATGTGTTCACTATTTGAGATATACATGTGAGTGTTATTGTTATTTATTTTTGTTTGTCTGGGTACTGTTCCACCCATTAGTTATACTAGAAAGTGTACTTCTTTCTCATGCTGTGTTCACGAGTTCTTGTGCGAGTATAGATGTTTATGCGTGCGTTCACTCTTTGATGTATACATGTGAGATTTATATTCATTTATTTTTTTTATTTTCTGGGTGCTATTCCACCTGTTAGTTAGATTTGACAGTGTGGTGTAAGTCAGGAAATAAAAAATGGTACTTTGGATAATTTAATGGATTATGTGTCCGATGGTGATTGAATAACATTCTCCGAAGGCCTTTTCTCATCCCTGTTACTTAGCCTGCATTAGTATTATATCCATTTTAGGCAAATTATTGAAGTGGAATGTAAGTGTTCGACATGCTCTGGAATCTTCTTTGGGAAACTTATTTTATGGAATTATTCTGTTGTTGAATATTTATTCCATGCTCTTTTTTCTACTTCATTTTAATTTATGAATTGTGTTCTTTGCAGGCACGTCTACCTTAAATGATCTTGTGAATGAAATGTATTACAAGTTACAGGAAAGCCTTTTTGAAGGATTAGAATTGCAGGGAAGGAAAGATGACTCTGTTTATTCATGTAAAATTCTAAAAATTTTAGATGATGGAAATACTGTCCAATACCAAGTAGGTTGGTTTGACAAAGATAAGAAGATAATCGACTCTTCCATAGTAAAAGCTGAAGACCTGATACACAAGAAGAGGCCATTTAGTAGGAGAGTACTGAAGGAGTTCATTAAAGAATCAACTTATCAGACTTCTCCATGGGTGGTTCATGAAAATGTTGCTAAGAAGCACGGGATCATGACTGAACCTCCAGAAGAATTGAGAGATATACTTACTCTTCAAAATGGAAGGATCTGGAGTACTAAGAAGAAGTGGGTAAGTATTTCTATAATATTCTAATCCCATCTTTATACCTGCTTTCTCTGTCATTTTTATGCTCCAAAGGTTCACATTATCCTCAGGATTTTCAAAATTCCAAAATCAACAAGAAAAGAAAAGAAGCTGAAAATGGAAATTTAGCAGGACCAGACAAAAAAATAAAGAAAGGTATCTTCAAGAAACTTGGACATTCTTGTAATGTATGTCAGTATGGAACTGCATAAGCTGTTTAGCCTTTTTTGTCTTTTGGATTATTAAGTAATTTAAGAATTTTCTGTTTTATTTTTCTTACATGGTCTACATATTCACGGATGAAGACAATCCAAATGCTGAGCCAGTCAGATATCCTATTGATGACCTTTTAGTGTGCCCTGCTCCTGATGATCCTATGTTTACTGAACGACCTCCTTTGTCATTGGAGTTTAATGTGCCAATGAGCTGTGTGGGAGACCTTCTTATGGTGTGGGACTTCTGTTGCACCTTTGGCAAATTGCTGCGTTTATGGCCATTCAGTCTTGATGATTTGGAGAATGCAATTTGTCACAAGGATAGCAATCTTACTTTGATAGTAGAACTGCACTCATCGATACTGCAATTGCTCATCAAGGATGAGGGTGACTATTTCTTGGTCACTAGGGGCAAAAAAAGGAAATCAAAGGTGAATTAGTTTTGTTAGTTACTAGATTTCTGCAGCAAGATTTATGACAATATTTTCTTCCGTGGATCAACTGCGCCAATTTTCTATTTCAGTTTTCTAGCAGAAATAACAGAGTGCTTTCTGACATTTTATAAATTTCAGATCAGACTAATCAACTGGGCTGAGTTCTTATGTGATTTTGTGGAGATGAGAGATCGTGAAGAGCTATCAGGTTCTGTGGGAACTATCAAACGTGGGCATTATGGTCTTCTAGAAGCTCATATAAAGCTGCGTATATTGAGGGAACTGGTTGCGGAGGCTCTTGGAACTGATGCTATCAGAGTTAATTTAGAGGAACGGGTTGAACAGCAGCAATCACTTGCAGCTGTAAAAAGGGATGAAGCCAGAAGGCAGAAAGAAGAATTGCTGAAAATGGAAAATTCTGACAATAAAGGAACCGCTGCAGGAAACATAGTAGAAAATGGCAGCAGGAATGATCACAGTATGACTCTAAGTGAATCATATGTAGATTATGTTGATGAGGTCCATATATCTGATAAAAATCATATTGCAGAAAATCGGTATGCTCTAAGAAGTTATAACTAATATCTTCATTGTATTATAGATGCTGAAAGAGCACGCTTTTTACTTTTTCATGTGACAGAGAAAAAAAGCATTATTCCTACATCTCAGCAGAAGCAGCAAAGAAGCTGAGAATGGGAGATGGGTGTAATTCAGAAGGTATGAAGGCCCAAAGAAGAGGAAAGGATAAAGACAAAGAGACTCCGAAGCCTGAAGCCACGGTCTGTTCAACTGTGTCTTTTTGCATGTGAATGTGTTTATGTACAGGCATGATTGTGTTTCATTGGTGTGTGCATGTGGGTGGTTGTTCTTGTGACTCAATGTGCATAGGTGTTTGCAAGAACGAATATTACATGCTGCTTATGTTTATTTTACTTTGTCCAATGCTACAGAAAGAGCACCTTGAAAGAGAAATTGAGAAGTTATCGGTGCGGACTAATTCTTTAGGGAAAGATAGAAACCACAATAGGTATTGGTTCTTCCGGCGTGAAAGAAGACTATTTGTTGAGAGCTCAGACTCTAAGCAGTGGGGCTACTATTCCACTAAGGAAGAGGTGATCATTCTGTGGACTTGTGTAATTATGTTACATCCATTTTTTGGTCTCCAATTAAGATGCTGACTTTACTTGCCATCTATGTATAAGCTTGATGCACTTTTGGGCTCGCTCAATCCAAAAGGTGAGAGGGAAAGAGGCCTTAAAAGGCAGCTTGAAAAATACTACAATAGAATAAGGTATGCTTGTTATTTTCTGATTGTGTATCCTCTATCATGCTTGTTACATACTGACCTCGTTCTAAATTATTGATTTGACTTTTGAATGTCTAATTACCTTTGTTTGCTTGTATATTGTGATTGTATTCTTTTTATAATTTAAATAATCCATAACCATTACATAGAACTTATGAAAAACATAACCATCTACAGAATCTCTCTTTAAGCAAGTTTACATACTGACCTTGTTCTAAATTATTGGCTGACTTTTGAATGTCTCTTGTGCTTTGTATTATTTAGCTTGGCATTACAGAAGAGATCAAAAGATATTGCTCAGAAGGTCCTACTCGAGGAAAACGTACTTCGGAGGTCTACGCGGGTGCGTGCGCAACCTAGGGACAGTTCAGCTACAGCATTTCTTAGATACAAGAACAAGTGGAAGGAGAACTGATCTACCGCATTTTCAGGTAGCACTATTTTAAAAATGTAGCAGTTTTTCATGGTATGCCATTCGTGAATTTGTATATGGGTGACCTCATTTTTTTGGACACATCAGTTCTCATTTTAATGTATAACTCAATCCAAGGACATTTCATTTTCGGGACACGAGAAAATATAGACTCATGAATAGGGTGCCTGTCCATCTCATCCCTGATATGTAAGGATGTAAGGACATCCCACGGATGATATAATCTAACCAATGTTATCACCGGTAAAAGCTTTTCTGATTCGCACTCAAAATTTTGTAAAGCTTTGATGGACAAATGAATTATTCGTTACTTTTCACCTTCTGCTGAAAGGTCAAGGTTTGCTATAGGCCTGCAATTATACTGTCTATGTTTGCTTCAATTTGATCAGTTTAGAAGACCCATATTTTTTTTTTATAAACCGGTGATAAATGTGTATAGTTTATTTGGTGGATTTGATTACCTACAGACAACAGATACAAATTTTAGTAATAGGTTGGTGCTCTTGTCTGTTTTTTTGAAGGCACATATTAATGTCATCTCCAGATAAATAATGAAGCATACAAGAAAGATCAGTGAATCTACATAAATAATGAAAATATTGTCAACTCTGAAATTTGGCCATGTGTAGTTTCTTTCTTCTTTTGATGTGTAATTGTTGTCTTTGACTTCCTTCCTAAACACTGTCCTCGAGCCAAAGCATCTGTATGAAACTTTTATGATGCAGTAGTAGTCTCCCTGCCATGTGCACTTTCTAAGCCGAAAACACAACCTTGGAAATGGGCATTTTGAAGTCCACATTGGCTTAATTGGTAATTGTGTGTGGACTGTGTGGTGGTGTTGATCTATCTATTCTACAAAATGTTGACGGAGGTTGTCATTTTTATTACAACTTCTATTTTGTTCATGTATCTGAAAAAACATGGATGAGATTTACTTTTGGTTTTAAGTTTCCACCCTTAATATCGAGCTAATTATGTATTATCTTTTTTTTGGTTTCTTTACTATCGTGGTCTTTATATTTAAAACATTTGTATTGAAATATCTATAATTATGAAAGTAAAATATTCAATTTCATTTATTATAACATTGTTGATTTTATCGATAATGATAAGCAAAAATATGATTTCTAACATCTTAATTATGTTTTCGATGGTGATGGATGATGATGTTGTTGGGGTCAATGGGTGATTGTTGTGGATGAGGAGGGAGAACAACGACGAGAGTTGAGATAAAGAAGAGGAGGAAGAGGATGATGCGACGCTCTATATCTGCTTTGGTGTCGCTTGGTAATTGCATCAGCGACTTTGGCTTCACGCTTGGTAACCTTGACGATTCGTGACACGACGGCAATGATTAGTCTCGTAAGCACTCTGGAGCATGCCTTCAATCACTAGAGCGTTACCCAACCACCCTTTTCCACTATCGCACCCTACTCTTGAAACTTGATGGCGAACCACAATGTAGTTGCGAGGGCCACTTGTAGTGGCAAGGTCACGATCATTTCCTAATGCGAGCTAACCATGTGGACTATTGTTTCCATGCATCATCGTCCGCTTTGCAACCTCATCCTCCAACTCCAGCCTAGCAAGATAGCCTCCACCCTCTCCTCAACCACCCCACATCATTGTTTTATGGTTATCCGTTGAAGATCTACGGGCTTCTTCGCCCGTGGCACCGTCGTGGACTCGAAGGTAGAGAGACAAGAGCTAGAGGACAAGGAGGTCACAGAGTGCGAATAGGAGGTAGCAGGAACGGGATCATAAGAAATGTAGAGGGGGTGGACCCGTCATGGACTTGCATTGGAAACATCACAGTTAGCATTAAGGGAATGGTAAGTGGCATAGGTGACTTGGCGAACGTAATAAGTCATGAGGAAGTTGGTGTCGTGGATAGACACGTCGTATGCCCAACAAAGGAAGGTTGCTTCTAGCTTGTAATAGACCACCGCTCTACATTTGCATCGATGTCGATGTAGAGTGACGTTACTCTATATCGTCCTCTTCCTCCTCTCCCTTCGTCTCATCTCTCTCCATTGTTTTTCTCATTCACAACAACTATCTGTAGTCCTCAGTGGCATCGTCATCATCCGCTAGTATCGAAAAGATGTTGAAATTATCTTTTTATCTATTATTTTTATACTTTCGTCGGTAAAACTAACGGTGTTAGTATAAATGAAGTTCACGTGTTTCATTTTCATAACTACAGCGATTCCAATATAGAATTTTAAAATATAATTTGACCCTTTAACATCTCTCATCACATATTATAATCTTGAACTTGGTCCATCGTAATAACTATACTAGTATAGTTCTGCATCAAAGAAGCATAAGACACGCATTGGTTCATGGATACCAAATCTACATAAATAATGAAAATATTGTCAACTCTGAAATTTGGCCATGTGTAGTTTCTTTCTTCTTTTGATGTGTAATTGTTGTCTTTGACTTCCTTCCTAAACACTGTCCTCGAGCCAAAGCATCTGTATGAAACTTTTATGATGCAGTAGTAGTCTCCCTGCCATGTGCACTTTCTAAGCCGAAAACACAACCTTGGAAATGGGCATTTTGAAGTCCACATTGGCTTAATTGGTAATTGTGTGTGGACTGTGTGGTGGTGTTGATCTATCTATTCTACAAAATGTTGACGGAGGTTATCATTTTTATTACAACTTCTATTTTGTTCATGTATCTGAAAAAACATGGATGAGATTTACTTTTGGTTTTAAGTTTCCACCCTTAATATCGAGCTAATTATGTATTATCTTTTTTTTGGTTTCTTTACTATCGTGGTCTTTATATTTAAAACATTTGTATTGAAATATCTATAATTATGAAAGTAAAATATTCAATTTTATTTATTATAACATTGTTGATTTTATCGATAATGATAAGCAAAAATATGATTTCTAACATCTTAATTATGTTTTCGATGGTGATGGATGATGATGTTGTTGGGGTCAATGGGTGATTGTTGTGGATGATGAGGGAGAGCAATGACGAGAGTTGAGGTAAAGAAGAGGAGGAAGAGGATGATGCGACGCTCTATATCTGCTTTGGTATCGCTTGGTAATTGCATCAGCGACTTCGACTTCACGCTTGGTAACCTCAACGATTCGTGACACGACAGCAACGATTAGTCTCGTAAGCACTCTGGAGCATGCCTTCAATCACTAGAGCATTACCCAACTATCCTTTTCCACTATCGCATCCTACTCTTGAAACTTGATGGCGAACCACAATGTAGTTGTGAGGGCCACTTGTAGTGGCAAGGTCACGATCGTTTCCTAATGCAAGCTAACCATGTGGACTATTGCTTCCATGCATCATCGTTCGCTTTGCAACCTCATCCTCCAACTCTATCCTAGTAAGATAGCCTCCACCCTCTCCTCAACCACCCCACGTCATTGTTTTATGGTTGTCCGCTGAAGATCTACGGGCTTCTTCGCTTGTGGTACCGTTGTGGACTCGAAGGTAGAGAGACAAGTGCTAGAGGACAAGGAGGTCACAGAGTGCGAAGGGGAGGTAGCAGTAACGGGATCATAAGAAATGTAGAGGGGACGAACTCGTCATGGACCTGCATTGGAAACATCACAGTTAGCATTAAGGGAGTGGTAAGTGGCATATGTGACTTGGTGAACATAATAAGTCATGAGGAAGTTGGTGCCGTGGATAGACACGTCGTATGCCCAACAAAGGAAGGTTGCTTCCAGCTCGTAGTAGACCACCGCTCTACATTTGCATCGGTGTCGATGTAAACTGATGTTACTCTATATCGTCCTCTTCCTCCTCTCCCTTCGTCTCATCTCTCCATCGTTTTTCTCATTCACAACAACTACCTGTAGTCCTCAGTGGCATCGTCATCATCCGCTAGTATCGAAAAGATGTTGAAATTATCTTTTTATCTATTATTTTTGTACTTTCGTCGGTAAAACTAACGGTGTTAGCATAAATGAAGTTCACATGTTTCATTTTCATAACTATAAGGATTCTAATATAAAATTTTAAAATATAATTTGACCCTTTAACATCTCTCATCACATATTATAATCTTGAACTTGGTCCATCGTAATAACTATACTAGTATAGTTCTGCATCAAAGAAGCACAAGACACGCATTGGTTTATGGATACCAGATGAGGATGCTAATATTAGTTTGAATTTGAAGCATCCTGGTTCGGGTCCATCAAGTTAATGTGTCAGATTAGTCAAATATCATTACCATGGATTAAACATTTTGGGTTAGTCATTCAGATCATTAATGAGTCAATTATTGTATTAAATCAAATAATGGTAATAATGATATTAGAGGTAATAATGAGTCAATTGAAAATAGCTCGGTGTTCCTCGAACTCAAGTCGTAATTACCACGAACCAGCATGACCCCACCTCTTCAAAGCCATATATCTTGTTGTCAATTGAGAATGGCTAGCTAGCTGTAGCCATATAAATAGGGAGCTAAATCAAGCTTAATGCCTCTTCATTTCCTTATCAAGCTCAGGCTGACCATAGAAAACTGTAACCTACATCATCAGTGAATTATTCCCACCCTGTCACAAGCATGAATCTTATGTTATATATCATATCATCAGCATCATCATCTGGATGCATAAGTTCATAGTATTTGAATTGAGATCCAGAAACAACGACGACTATTTTCCTTCGGCAATACGACAACGACATGACTAAACAAAGTTTCTCGGTTTCAAATACAGCCGATCACCCCCAAGGTTTCCAAGCCGAACAATCTACTGCATAAATAACATTCTCTAATCAAACTAATATCCATCAAATCAAACAGGTTCAAAAGCTCATGCAAAACGGGTGCCTTGGCAGTCTTCGCCATCCGTTACTCAAAACCTACGAAACCCTCGGTCCAGGAACCTCCCTGATGGGCACTCAAAAGCCATGTGACCCCTCCCACCACAGTTGTGGCAGATCATCAGGGGACCCATGCAATCCCTGCTCATATGGCCAACTTGGTTGCAGCTTCGGCAGACGACATCTCGCAATCTGTTATGAAACGCACCGCCGGCACTTTCGCCGAGCATTCCTGCCTTCGGACACTGCCTGGCCACATGCCCCGCTATGTTGCAAAGATTACAGACGGGCTCGTTTTGACAGTCGCGAGCTAAATGACCGGTCTGCCTGCAATTGTTGCATGCTTTCTCATTCGTGCAGTCTGCTGCAATATGCCCCTGCTTGTAGCAATTGTTACAGATTCTTAGGTCACCAGGAGGAAGATGAGGAGCTGAGCAGTCCCTTGCGAGGTGGCCAGTCTTCCCACAGGTGTGACAGATGCCCTCGTTGGGGCAATTGCTCGCCACATGCCCAGGTTCTTTGCAGTTCCAGCATAATGCCTTTGTAGTGCACTCAGCTGCAATATGACTGAATAGAGGCAAAAACCATTTGGTGTCGGTTAATGCAGATAACAATGACAAAATCATTCAGATTGTACTATATCTTACACATCAGAATGCATCTTATAGCAGCACATATCCAGATTTAATATCACAAGATTCCTTCTTTTATTAGCGCAGAAGGTGACTGCCCAACAAACTGTGCATTTTCTTCATTATCATGCACCTCACTCAAGTAAATGGAAGCATCAAGAACCAGCAAGGTCAGATGTACAAGTCTAGAAGTTACATGGTGACTGGTGTGAATTATATATAATAAAAATCATGGGCATGAGAGATTTTGATTATTACCCTGGAAGGCCACAGTTATTGCAGACAGCCACATTTGGGCATTCTCTCGCATAGTGTCCAGGCCGTTTGCAGTTCTTGCACAAATCAAGATTCCTGTAATCAAGAAGAATGGTTAGATTTTTTTGCGAAAAATCATTTGAAGAAATATGAATCCGAAAGACCTTCGACTACTCACAATACTCACATACTTTTTTTTTTCTACCAGAATTGTAATTGATACAACAATAAGAAAATCAACTAATAATTAGAGAAAAAAGTGTTAATGCAGCACCTATACATACATAATTTGTATGAACAATGAGAATATTAAGGCAAGCATATGATTAGTAACAAATTTCTGGGCAACAAAGCTGATATTTACCAACTAATACACCAAATAATAAACCAATTTTGGTTTAGACCATCTAATAAGGCATTATACGTTTTGTAGTAGTATATATCAGTGAGATGTCAAAATGTGCACCAGAGAAATACAATGAAAAAAGTAACCAACAAGAAAAAGATCGCATTGGTATTTTACATACACATGTAAACCATCACGATGATCATACAAGTATAACGCATGCACTTTAATAATCTATACAGTCCACCAATACAAGGAATTACTCATTACTGGTGATCACAGAAGGATGAAGCAAATTGTGGAATTAGGCATCTTTGGTCAAAAAAATCTAAGGGATGTCCCTGGACCATTTATTATATGCAACAATAACATATACACATTCAGCATACTAAGTTCTAAATTGATAAGATGCAGTCCTTTTGCAGAGAACAAAAAGCTCCTTGTCCATGATAATGATCAGCTTATCTGTCACTATGGAACGGTATGTACCACTATAGTAAGCATGTTGTATGACGAAGGTATTATAAAATATACAAAAGGTCCAAGATGCATTACCCATGGCTGTGGCATGTTGAGTAAAGAAGAGAAATGGTAAGCATAAAACTGAAAGATTGAGCAATCAGAAACCTTGAGCCACGGCGGAAATCCCTCCTATATGGTGCATCACGATATGAGACTCGCTCTGTTCGCATCTTGCGATCCCTCGGAGGACTACGGCTGCTTTCGCTCATCTTCAGACCTGTTTCCTCTATGCCAATGGTCGCAGTCGATCTACACCAGCACAACACAAACCACCACCACTACCACCACCGCCACCAACGACAACAACACCTTCCTCCCTGTGCACCACAAAACCATGCATTGATAGACATCTCCATAAGTCCAAAAAGAACCACCAACACTCTCCTTCCAGAAAAGAGAAAAGAAACCAAATTTGGACGTCATAAGAGAGGTCTCCCCAAACATGCAGAGCACATTTTCCATGCCAACTTACTTGTACATCACTGTCCATGATCCCACCAAATTTTAGTCACCATTTCAGCTTTCTTTCTCTTATTTCCAATCATTAACAACCATGACCCACGGCAAAGGAACACAATCCATAATTCCAATTGACCACGTTCAACAAATTCTTTTACATCGTACTTAGAAGAATCAGCATAAAACCATATATTGTACTAGTATGTTCTTGAAAGAGCCAAAAAGATGAACAAACATACACCTAAAAGTCCATAAAAGGAGACTAAAGCAAATGGGAAATCTAACACGACTATATTAAATAAAACCTATCTGTAAAAGTGTTTAGGTCTTCTTTTTATGGCATCGAATACCAAAAGATTGATGATCTGCTCCCTCAGAAAATCAAATCAAGTTGAAAAGAAATTTCCAGATCCAACAAAACTAATCAGTCAGCGCATCCATAAAGTTATAAAATTAATCAATTAAAAGTATCCACACAACTTAAGAAAAGCAAAGAGAGAGAGAGAGAGAGAGAGAGAGAGAGAGAGAGAGAGAGAGAAACCTATATCTCCAATATGTCTTGAATCTAAAATGGATAATATCATCCTATTGATCAAATAAGACCAACCTAAATTTTCAAGATATCCAGCGTTGCCAATTGCTCGAAGAATCACACAAAATCATTTTCCCTCCCATGCAAATTACTCCTTTCTTCATCTAATCAATGAAAACAGAGACCCCCACAGTAACTAATATTATAGCACTACTTTCCTACCGCAATCGAGAAAGAAGACGATTTATCACTTCAGATTATGTGCCCTCCCTCTTTCCCTCCGTGTCTTGCACGTCGATTGATCAACCAATCACCCAAAGTCTAATTCCTTCCCTCCCTTTGCATTACTCCTTAACAAACCTGATAGAGGAACCAGGAGATCCCCACAATAACTAAGATTCAGGAGAAGAAGAACGACCCTTTAGGTTTCCCAGATTTCCACAACAGCTAAGATTCAGGAGAAAAGGAGATCTCCTTCAGATTGCGCGAACCTCCCTTCTGCCCCTCCGACGAGAAGGAACAGATTACGAAAGATACCGACCTCTTATCGCCGCGACGAAGATTTAGGGTTCCCACCGCCCCTTCTCTCCTCCGCACTCCCTCCGTCGTGCGAACCCTCTCTTTCTATCCGACTCATACATTATTATGCACCTTACGTGTCTTTTTTAGGCATCTACGGCGGGCCCACCGGACCTGATAAATAGTAAACGATACCCACCACATCCGCACCCAAATCTGCACCCACATACATCAAGACATGCGTCCGGTGACGACGGCCGCCGAACCATCTGCAAGCTCCTCATCTCTCCATGAGATAGCTTTCCTGCATAAATCCAATCTCTGTCCTTCGTAAGGTATGGGTTAAACAGGGAAGGGAGCCAAGCTCGTGCTTCATCTGAAGCATCGTCGAGCTCAAAGTACAAGACGAACGCACGGGGCTTAGGAGGAAGACTAGGACTCATCAGTCTTCATCACCGTCATCATCATCCTACGCATATGTTGGCTCCTCGAAGTACAGAGATGTGAAGTCAAAAGGCGCCCTCCTTTTAGTCTTATTAATATAATGGCCATTACAATTCGTGCATGGTGCACAAAGTCAAACACAGCCACACTGTCACCATTGAAGGACACAAGAGAACAGCTTTCACCACTGACACAAAAGAAGATTGAATCAACAGAATGCTATCGCGACCTCGTCACGGGCCATGGGTCGCTGTGCCATCATCATATCAACCGAGCTGAGAGATGATGTCCAAGGCAGTGCCGCACAAGCGCTTGAGGTCCTCCTCCTTCTCGGCCATGGCGTCCGGGTACGCCACGCCGGAGCTCCTCTGGTACAGCCTGCCACACGCGCTCGCGTACTCCTGCGCCGCGCTCACGTGCACGTACGCGTAGTCGTAGTTCTCCCCGGCCAGCGAGTCCAGCGCCGACCGCAGCGCCTCCCCGGCGTACCTGTACTTCTCGGCGCAGGTCCGGAACCCCGACCGGGCGGCCGCAGCCTCCGTCGCGTTCTTGGCCTGGGCGGAGGCGTACCTCGACGTGCTCTTCGCCGTGGCGGAAGCCATCGTGACGGCGATGGTGGATAGAGACCTGACGTCGTTGGCTTTCAGGCTGTGCGGGTCGGATTGCAGCGTCGCCACGCAGAAGTCGTAGTTGGATGTCAAGTTGCAGGTGCTTTGTATCAAGTTCGACGGAGATGGAGGTGGGGAAGAGGCCAGTGAGCACGACAAGAAGGGAGAGAAGAAGAGCAAGTAATGAAAGGAAGCCATGTCTATGATAGCAATGAGTGAGCAGGCCAAGGCGATGGCTTTATAGTCTCCAAGAATTGACTTGTGGAGGAGAGATTTGGTACACCAAAAGCGTGTCCACAGAGCCCACACGGAATTCCTCAGCAAGAAGGTCGAAGGAAGTGCTCATATGTATTCCTACAAGTGTTGGTACACTTCCACTGATCCATGCTGGTTTAGGATTTCAAGCTTCAATCAAGCAAAGAAGAAGATGATGCATCTGGCCTACCTTCTGGTACTAATTTATGTGAGATGCGCAATCTATGATAGTCAACTGTGACCGCACAACCTTTTCGAATTCAAAAGGTGATAGGGAGAAAAGGAAGTGATGATGGTCTTCATAGCTGGGGTGTATGTGTTCATATTTCTGGATCATTGGTACACCTCCACTACTGGTTTTGGTTTATGATCTCAAGCTTCGATCAAGCAAAGAAAATGCTACATTCTGGTACTAATTTATGTGAGATCTGCACTCTCCTCTTCGATAGTCAACTGTGGCTGTACAACCTCTTTGAATCTAAAGAATTGGTGAGTTCAATTATGTTCATGGAGATCCCAATGATCTACTTTGGGTGAAATAAATGGCCTTAGTGTGTCCTATTTAGAGTGACAATGGATATTCCTTCGAACAAAAATATCCCTGATTTTATTTTTCTTATATGGTATATATATTTTTTTATAATCTCATAAATGCTTTTGTCCTTTCTCTTCATCCCATCACCTCTGCTATGTCGCAAGGTTTCATCGCTTTTGTGTGACACCATCCACCCTCGAGATGCAAGAGACAAAGTTGGATAGAGGATGGTGTTCTAAGCAAGTGACAACGATAACATTGGGAGCGAGTGAGGAAGGACAAACTATGTTAGGAGCAAAGACGGTTTGGTCTCGTATTGGGAGTACAGGCAAAGGTGATTAATAAGAAAGATAAATCGACATTAGAAGTAAAGGTAATAATATCTCATAATGAAAACAAAGGACAAACGACAATAGAAATAAATATGGTGAGACTAATGACAATGAGAAAGAAGAATAAAGACATTTATAAGATTAAAAGAAAAATATGTGACATCATCGACAACAAGTTTGGCCCATGGGCCCCCTTTTGGGGCCCAATTGTATGTGTATGTGTGCCTAAATAATAGAGTAAAAGAAAAACTAAAACACAAATATGAAAAGGAAAATAATAATAATTTTTTACTTTTGTAGGAGCTACAATGATTAAAAAAATTATAATTTTTATTTGTAATTCTTTTTTGCTATCTATAATCTTATTTTAATTTTTTTTAAATATTTTTAAGATTTTTTTTATAAATATACGTAAATATTCTCGACTAATCACTTAATTTTAACAAACGCTTTCAACTCCTTATATACAATTATTTTTTTCTTTTTCCTTTGTCACGATCGCCTAAATATCTTTGATCGTTGGTAATGTAAAAATGATAAAAATAAAATGAATAATCAAATTAGATGATTGAATGATCAAAGATGAGAGACAATAAATAGGTTTTTATAATTTTTAGATCAATCGAATATTTTAGGGCCTGGTGATATTCTAATATTTCTATAATAACTCGAAAGATATCATATTTTTTAAAATCAATCTACCTCAACAGTCCCTTTTTTTTGTAATTACCACAAAATTAAAAATAAATATATATGATAAAAAACAATCATTTAAGAAAGAAAGATATTTCAAGAAAATAAATAATTTTAAGATGGTCATGGTGTTCTATTTCTCTAAGAATCACATAGTAGGCAGTCAAACCCATCCCAAATAAGGCAGCACCACATCGGTCACAAAGCATAATAATATCATCGCCACAATTTGACTTTGAGATCCAAGTGGGTTTGACTTTCATGCTTAGATTCTTTAGCACGCCAATCAATTCTAAGACTTAGGAATTCTCAATGCAGTCAATTAATCTCAATATTAGTCAATGCGTTCATTAGGGTCGCCAAATTGTGACCATAAAAGATTTGCAAAATTAACCTCTTCATTATGTTTTTAATTACGGAGAATCCTAAGATTATTTATCATTGCATTCATGAAATATCTCAAATATTCTGCTATAATTCATCCATTGTCGATCAAATATTTAGGATATGATACTAATAAATGCTTCTTTTCTTTCTAAAATCAGAGATATTTCATTAGAAGAAAATTGAAATTAAGGATATAAAATATATAATGTATAAAATGGGCCAAAAAAATATGATGCACGGAAAGCCATTTAGCGGAAACTTCCTGGGGTCGTTATCTTTGACGGTCACGAAGTGCGGGCAACGCTGACGGCGTCAACAAAGGACGGCCCCAAAAAAGGTGCCACGAAACGGCGGCCGCTCGCTCCTCGTTCCCATCTCCATCACGGCACACGGTGGGCTCGTTGGGCGGATGATGGATGCCATCATGTCCTGCCGTCCATCATCATCATCATGCATGCATCCATGCCTCCCTGATGACCATGATGGCGAGGGGCAAGAGAGACCCGGATAGGAAGATGAGGGTAGTTTTGTCATTCCATATAACCTGCTGCAGCTGTACCACGTGAGGAGCGGCGGATAGACACGCGGCGCAAGAGGATTGCGGTGAGGGCCATTTTGGGAATGATCGATTCACTCCGATGCTTACCTGAGAGGAACGGTGGCTTCGCCACGTGGGCCTTGCCTTTGTCTATCCACTAATAGGAAGGTACGGTAAGGGGTATACAGGAAACGGGTTGCGCAAAACGGTACGATGATGAGGTACTTAGGGATGGGGACATTCCATGGAATTCCCGAGGCCCTGAATTTGGGTCCCGCCTTACCCGTCCAACCACCGGAGGGTAAACAATGGGTGTCCGACAAACAGGTACGATATATTTGACTATTTTTAATCCCTCTGTAGATAACCTAATAACAAATTTCCTACATAAATAATAAATATAATTTTTTTTTTCTCAAATTTCTCTTTAATGGAACACCTTGATTTTTGGTTTGAAGTTAAAATAACAAAATTTGATTGATTTACTAAGTTTTTTCGTTGTTTTATCCGGTTATTGATTTAACCAATTAATTAGGTTAAGTTATACCCCACTCATCATGATCATAACAATGTTGACCCTAAAAAGAATAAAAGAAGAAGAAAGAAAGGTTCTCTAATGGTGCAATTAGATGGTGCAAGAAATGTGAACCATGCAATAGTACATGGTGCAAGAAATGTGAACCATGCAATAGTACAATAGTGCAAGAAATATTTATCCCAATTGCACCATTTGGATAAAACCAAGAACATGTGAACCATGCAAGAAATGTTCTCTGATGGTGCAATTAGATGGCACTTCAACTTAGAGTGCAATAGTACATGGTGGCTTTATGCTTTATGATTCCATCTTTAACCCTCCCCATTGCCAGATAATTGATTCCATGCATATAATTCCATGGGGACCTTCTTGTTGATGAAGTTTAGAGAGGGGAAGCAAAGAAGAAAATAATGAAAGGTTGTTGATGAAGTTTCTTTCAAGGCAATGAGAGATAGTGACACATTCAATGGGTTGTTAATGGTATTTTATCTACATCAAAATTTAGGCTTAATATATTTTTTCGATTTTATTTTAAATAAAAATATACTATCGTAAATCGTCGTGTCTAATTTTGATGAAAAATAAAATAAAATAATAATTCTTTATCGACTAAACATCTTTCTCATCACTATATTTTGGCAAAAATTCAATGAATTCACATGTTAGAATTGGGTAATCATTATAGTCGTCTCAAAAAATATATTATTTTGAATAATAATTCAGTATTAAAACCATCGGAACATATGATAATTATAATAAAATCATATGATAATTATAATAAAATCATAATCTTTTAATTATTTTGGGTCGCATAGAGTCGATCCCTTATCACTATATCATTAGATGTGATAATTTTCTTCGTATAATTTTTAATAGGTAAAGAAAACTTTTGTCCAATTCGAATAGTAACATATATTTAGTTGAAACATTAAACATAAATTTTACCAAAATGACATTTGCATGGAATAAGAGAATGTTATAATATAACATAATGTTAAAATATTTTAAAATCATTATAACACAAAGTATTCGTTGTATGCAATCCATGCATATTATATAATAATGTAAATTTTTAACAAATAAAATTACTGAAAAATAACACACCTTAGAGTTGAGAGGAAGTCAAGGATAGAAATAAACATAATGCAGCATGATAATTTATTTATTTTATGTATTCTATTACTTCATATTCCATAACTTTAGGACCATGAAGTCTCTCTCTCTCTCTCTATGATAATTTTTTTTTAATGTATTCTATTACTTCATATTGCATAACTTTAGGACCATGAAGTCTCTCTCTCTCTTATGAAATATTAGATGGAATGTTGTCGATCAAAACACGGGATTGGTGTGCAACTACCAACTTAGAATAAGAGGCCACCAACTAAATGCTTTTGTATTATTGCTTGATCCATGCTTTCTTTTTCTTAAATAGCTATTCATATAATTGGCACTACCAAACCCCTAACTCTCCCTCTAGAAATCATATAATTGAGAAATCGTACGTAGGTTTTTGTGTGGTGGGGGATGCATCACCGAACGTTTAAATCCTAACCTGATTATCATGAAAAATTATATAATATTTATTATTTTACTTGAATCAATATACATCGATTTGATAATCGATATTAGCTATATGTATTCATAAGTCTTGAAAAGAATTTCATAATATATACTAGTGTATCATATATCAATATGTCAATAACTATTAAAATCATATCAATTCAACCAATGATAAAAACAAATGAAGGTTCAAACATAATTATTTTTTTAACAAATATATTAGTATTTGATAGGAAATATTTTAGCAAATCAAATCATCCCGATAGTTAGCCACCATCGAAACGTCAATGTAGAGGATGAGAGCCAAGTCATTCCCCACTCGGCAACGATGTGGGAGCAATAATAGCTTGTCTGCCTCATGGACAATAGTCCAAGAGGTCGTTTGGGTTGATTTTATTGGCTATCGTGGATAGTGATCCCCGGACGATCGGTCAAGCTTGTTCCCCCTCAGTCGGCCATTGTAGATGACAGCCTGTAGGAGGTCGTTCGGGCTTATCGCCCTCATGGACAAAATACTAAAGAGAGACTGTTATGATGATTACAAGTAACCCCCTCGGTCACTAATGTATAAAAGCCGACCCCCGGTGCTTGCCTAGGGGTCGAACCTTTTTCCCGAAAATCCTTCACGTTCTATACAACCCCCCAAAAAGCTAATTTGAGCGTCAGAGGAATCAAGTTGGAAAGCTCCCCTCGACACTGACCTTTGTGCAGGAATCCACCGATAAGACCGGAATCCTCTCCAGTTTAACCTTGAGACCACTTAGAATCCTTAGAAGCCACCGTGAAGACCACCTCGAAAGCCACCTTAAACACCACGGTGCTGTGTTAACTACTGCCTAGGGCTGCCCCGAGGGTTCCTCGGATGACCTCGTGCCCTCAGGATAAGACCAGGCCATGTCAACTCATGATCGACGGTACTTCGACTATAATATTTTGGTGCTAGAAAGAGGGCCTTGAATGTCGCAAGAGCGTTCACCCGTGAACCCTCTCAACAAGCGCTCTAGTGAGAAGGTGCCACCACCCACCCATAGTACCTTCGTGTAAGGAGGACAGTTGCCCTCCTTGCCTTATGTGGATGTATCCATCTCAACTCAAATACTAGGGCGTTACTAACACATGTTCAATGACCTTGGGTTCTCGCCTCCTGGGGCGAGCACGGGACACATGGTTGTTCCTGTCAAAGCCTTTCTGAATCTTATACACTAGGTGTAGACCCTTACGGGAATGATGTAAGCCATTGACCCGCTTTTGCCCCAGTTGGCTCAACAGGCAACACCGCCTTCATAATCACGACCAATGCTTCAACCCACCACCTACACCCATGCCCTATGGGGTTCTCCCAACTGACCCAATACTGGTAGCCCATGATTGCCCCTGATTAACCAAAATGCCAACCGAAGCACCACACTTCCTGATGATAGAATTCGATGCATCTCTGTATCATGGGCCAACCTTACTCAAGTTGGAGACCTAATTGGGGAACTTGATGAATGACTCCATAAGGGCCCAACTACAACAAATGGATTAGTGTTTAAAAAAAAATATATTAAGAGTTTCAACAATCAAAAGGGGAAGGCGTAGACAACCCCACCTCGAGCCATTTCCTATTTATCCAAAGCATTCAATAAAAGTCAATCATGATGAACTTTCACCTTCTATCACTAAAGGCTTTTGATGGTCGCTCTGACCTAGTGGAGCACACCGCAACTTTCCTAGCTTAGATATTGCTCTATGGTACTTTGGATAACTTGATGTGCCAAGCGTTCCCAACCATACCGAGAGGCTCGATTCGAGAATGGTACAATCTCCTGAAGCCACTCTCAATTTCATCCTTTGTGTAACTTATAAAGGAATTTGAGTTTCACCTCCTCAACGATATTGCTCGGGTGAGACAGAGATGACGAATCCCTTTCTAACTTTGTTACATGCTTTGCCGATGAAATCCACGGTATGTAGGATGCCCACCCCATTTTAGGTAATACGAGCCTTTATGATGGGCCTAAGACCCACCTGATTCTTCTGGTCATTGGTAGAAAGACCGTCGATGACAGTCCTCAAGATGCTCCAAAAAGCCAATCAATAAATAGTAGCAAAAGTAATGATCTCGGGTAAGCGCAAGGACACCCATAAGAGATCGCGCCAAGAGCCACCTCAGGCTTGCTACAGAGAAAACAAGGCCAACCTGAAATACCTCACTTGAGGTCTAGAATGACTCCCCTCAATATGACGAGGATGAAGATCTTCTTGCAGATAAGAGAAAAGATTTCTAAAAGAACCACTGTCGATGAGGGCCCCCTTGAAAAAGAGGGATAAATCGAAGTATTGTCGCTTCCACCAGGACTATGATCATGATACTAAAGGTGTCGAAATTTAAAGAACTAGATTGATGAGCTCATTTGCTAGGGCATCTCAAGAGGTTCCTTCATAAACCCCAAGAACCCTCACCTCACTCATAAGGCCTGGTGGAAAGATAAATTGACGTCATCGTCAGTGGACCCGCCGAGGGAGGGGCGGGGCGAGGGGATAGTTCCTCGGGGCACAAAGCTTACGCCCAAGACACCATGGAGAAACACTCGAGAAAAGAAATGGGTGTTGAAATTAATTTTAAAAAAGATGAGATGGAGTATCTCGACCCGAACCACAATGACACATTAGTAGTCTCTAACGGTGATCAACGCTTGGGGGAAAAGGGTCATGATTGACATAGATAGCTTCGTCAACATACTTTATTTCGATGCATTTCAAAAGCTCAGATTGTCAACTTACAACCTCTCCCCAATATCATCTTTGCTGATGGGATTCACGACCGATTCTATTTGCCCACTTGGGACTATGAGCCTACATATCACTTTCGGAGAGGAGCCCTACTTCAAGACGTTGACGACCAAATTTATTGTGGTGGACATTCTCTCCACCTACAACGCAATTATCAGTCTTCCCACACAACCGATTAAAGGCAATGTTATCAACATACCACACGACGATAAAGTTCCCAACGAGGGCTAGTGTGGAAGAACTAAGGAACAACCCAAGAGGATCTCGATAATGCTACTTGATGGTAGTCTCACTGTTGAAGAAAGCCAAGTCTAAGCCATTGCCAATAGATCCTTGAAATTTTGACAAGTCGCTCCCACACCCAGAGCCAATGAAGCAATTGATTAAGGCACCATTGAACAAGACCTGACCTGATCAAGTCATTAAGGTCGGAGCAGCTCTCCTCAAGGAGGAGCACATATAACTAATCAACTTCCTCGGAAAAAATGCTGAGGTATTCGCTTGGTCGCCAAAGGACATGTTGGACATTAATCTAGATGTCGCCCAACACCATTTAAACATCCTTCCTAAGGCCGAACCTATTAAGTAGAGGCATCGTAGGTTCGCTCTCGAACACCAACAAGTGATCAGTGATGAGGTTGATAAGTTGTCGGGAGTGGGACTTATTATCAAAGTTCAGTACTCTCAATGGCTTCTCAATATTGCATTAGTCAAAAAAGCTAATGAAAATCAGAGAATATGCATTAATTATATCGATCTCAACAAAGTGCATTTAAAGGATAGCTATCCTCTCCCTCGGATCGATCAACTGGTAGATGCTATCTCGGGTCACAAACTCCTTACCTTTATGGATATATTCTTGAGCTATAATCAGATCAGAATGACACCCTAGGATTGGGAACACACCTCCTTCGTTACTAACTAAGGTATATACTGTTACAAGGTTATACCTTTCATGCTAAAGAACACAGGGGCAACATACTAAAGAATGGTGAACCAGATGTTCAAGTACTAGATTGGGAAGAACACAGAAGTATAAGTGGATGAAATGATCGTCAAAAGTAGAATGGGCAACATGCACGTAGCAGACTTGGTTGAGATGTTCCAAATCCTAAAAAAGTTCAATTTACACTTTAACCCATCCAAATGCACTTTTGTGGGTAGTTTGGAAAATTTATCAAGTTCATTGTCCACCAAAAGGGAATAGATGCAAATCCTATAAAGATCTACACTATAATCAAGATGTACCCACCTTGGTCCATGAAGGAGGCACAATAATTAACGGGGTGACTAGCAGTGTTCAATTGGTTTCTATCCGGATCGAGAGATAAGTGTCTATCTTTTCTCCAAGCACTATAGAATCCAAAGGGTTTCCTATGGATCAAGGCGTGTCAGAAGGCATTCGAAGGACTGAAGTGTTATATCGTCTGGTTGTCGCAGCTCTCCTCCTATATCCCGGGCGAAGTGTTGAGCTTGTAACTCATGGCTCAAAGGGTCAAATGCCACCAAGCCTAATATTGTATAATTAATGATCATCTATACCACATATTCTTTAGCCAACCCTTCCTTCGATGTTGTCCCCACAAGAGGTCGAGAGGGCGTTGGCCGAACTACGCGAGGGAATTTACGGAGATCCTATAGGGGGGAGAGGGGGGGGGGTGCATCATTGCTTTTAAGGTTCTTCAACAAGGATTTTATTGACTATCCATGCGCAAGGATGCAATTATCTATGCTCAAAGGTACTAGCAATGCCAAAGGTTCACTTGGGTACAACACCTGCTCGAATCCCTTTGAGCCCAATCGATAGTGTGTGACCCTTCGCCCAATGGGAGTGGACCTTTTAAGGTCCTTCCTATTGGCATCGAGATAGAGGATGTTCCTTATTAAGTGTGTAGAGGCCAAACCACTAGCATCAATCATTGAGAAATAGGTTGAAGGATTTGTTTGAAAGAATATAATCACCCACTTTGGAATCCTAAGGACTCTCAACATTGACAATGGAACTCAATTCAACAACACAAAGTTCAAAGAGTTAGGTCGGTCTAACAGAATCCTATTGAGGTTCGGCTTATTGGCTCACCCCCAAACCAATGATATGGCCGAGGTCACCAACCGAGTTATCCTTGAGAGATTGAAGAAGAGAGTTGTCAAAGCAAAGGGTACTTGCATGGACAAACTGTTGGGTAACACCATGGGCATCGCATGTGTAGTAAAAACAAAAAAATGTTTCCCCAAAAGAATAACATCGGATCATCGAGAGATAACCAGGAGAAAAACTCAAAATCTCATCTAAAGGGTGAGGCTTTCTCACCTTGGAGAACCTGTATATCTACAGGCACAGATCTTGGCTCGCCGAATAAAGAAGCTCTCACGAGCTCCTCTCTAGCGGAAGTCCACACGGTAGATAATGTCGGCGACGCTCCTCCTCGTAGTAGACTTTCTTTTTAAGATGTCGCTCCATTCAGTAGCAAAGCGGCAACAACACTGAGCACGGAAAGGAGCGACCCTTTTACTCTCCACTTACACAAGGGAGGTTACGAGAGAGAGAGAGAGATGGAAAGAAGAAGATAGAAGATTGGTTTCTCCAAAAGGGTATAGCCTATGACCCTCGGAGAACCACTTTCATTTATAGAGAATCCCTCTAGATAACCCTAATTAATTCTCATATAAAGGCTTAATGGGTATTGGATCCCTATCCAATAATCATTTCAAGCTCCATGCTTCATTGGGTCTCACCCAATGGATCCATTAAAAGGCTGAAAGAGACTTATTGGATATCTCATATCCAATCCTCTATTCGTCGTATCGTTTATGTTATGTATGTGACCCTCTAGGCCTAATACCGAGCTGATTGTGAGTTATACATGTTAGAATATCTTTCTAACTCAATGAATAATTACTCAACTCATCAACTATGGATATATTAAGCCACTACACCATAGTCCTATGACGGTATATAGGATCTAATCCATTGGACTTATTTGTCCTAAGTTACCGTGTATATATATATTACATGTACTAGGCCACTACACCATAGTCCCCAGACGTACGGATATATGTTACATTAGTTTGTTCGGGTATCTTAATGTTATTCTCGAGTAACTTATGACTACGAATATTTAGGATATATGTTTGAAGAGAATTGGTCTTATTATTATGATTTCATCATGATCAAATTTCCATTGCATATATTTAAAGATATCACAATATATATTCATCATATAGAGTGAGAAAATATCATTATTATTATTAAGCAAAAGAGATTATACATAATTATAAGTGTCACCACTCACGTGACTAGCTTACAGAGCACTTATAACTAGCACAAACTCCCGAGCATCCTACAGGCATTCGTACCACACACAAGTCACTCTCAGATAAATTTTACCCATAAAAGCCCTAAAGATCTCGGATAAAAAGTCACCCTCAGCGACAACGACTTAGGTCAACCCCTTCTTTAGAGTTTTGACCTTGACACGGAGGTTATCAATCACCAAAGATTGTTGGTTGATCATAGCACTAGCGTCTCGAACCCTATTTATTAGAGTGGTCATATAGTGATGATGCTGCAAATCAAGAACGAGTATCAATCGGGACCTCCAAGGGGGAATAATGCATTTGCTTTGCTAGACCCGAGCATAGCAATACTACTATGTGACTGTGTCCTCACCCCGCACCCTTTCAGAACGCTTAAGGCCCTCCTAGCAGGGTTCCAATGTGGCATCCGGAGGAGAGTCGATGAGGTCGACCATCTACAAAGTCGTGAAGGGCAGGGATTTACCCCTACATAAGTGTTGCATCAATCGCGGCCTCACCATCTTCTTTCCTAAACCTGTCGTGGGATTTTGGCCTTCTACAGGAGCAGTTGGAGGCATTCGATTCCCCAAGTTGAACCCTTAGGCATAGAACCTTGGCCTCCTACAGGTGCCTTCGGGGAATGAGCCGATCCTCCGAGTCAAACCTTCGACAATGTTCCTCTTCTTGGTATGTGGTGCCTTCTATAATAAGGCCTTAAGCATCTTTCTGGGTCACTCAACACTATCGCGACCCGACCGAGGTGGATCAATTGGCTCCATAAATGGCTCTCGGGTGGTCGCCTAAGTAGATCGAGGCTCCGCAATGCTTGACATGGAGCTTGACCCCTTTTTAAGTGTTGTAAGCACATACCTAGAGACAATTCACACCGCAATATAATATTAAAAACAAAAGCCAAATAGAGAAAAGAAGGTTTGGGTCATACCCCAAGGGGCCGGGTTGAGGCCGCCTTGACTAGCCAATCCTCATTCATCTTAATTATCATCTCGAAGGAGGAAAGAATCTCTCTCAAGTGATGTACATGATCCGCCTCCTCATCCAACATGAAAGGAGTGTTATCAATTGTCCGTGTTGACAAGGTGAGGGTGAATCCCCATTCCCAACTGATGCTCATGAAAAAATAGTGCTCCTTCGAACCTTTATTGTTTCAAGGGGCACCACATTACTAGTTACATATGCTATGTAAGGCAATCACGTGAGTGATGACACGTGTGACATGTTGTACTATCTTTTTTGTTATTATTATTATTATATTTTCTTACTTTATATTGGATGATAAATATATTATGATGCCATTGGATCTATGCAATGAGAATTAGATTACGATGAGATATGATAATGAGACCAATTCGCTTATTGACGTAAACCCTAAATATTCTCGGTCATAAGTTACTCAAGAGAGATCTCAAGATAACCAGATAGACTAATGTACTATATACCCATCTATATGATGGAGATAATTAGTCTCATAGCTATTTATGTGAGGACACTAGGGGTATAGTGCAGGTGCTTATTGGAGAATGAGTTCACTGAATTATCCGCTCACGGAATGCTGGATGGTTAATGATACCTCATTATCAAACAAGGGTTTCGTGGTCCTAATTGTGTATATGATTTTTAGACTTGAGATACAAAGGATGCTCTATATGAGTGCTCTACTCTTTAATGCTAGACTTATAGGTCTGAAAGTTTCATATCTAGTATAGTTGGTTATTGGGAGTGGTAGCTAACCTTACGAGGGTAATTAAATATTAATAGAGGATTATCCACTCTCGGTGTTATGAGAGGAATGTCCCATATATTCTCGCTCAGATAAATCTATGACAATGGTCATTTGGATTAAAAAATGAGTTCTCTGAGAGAATCCTATTAGAGTGAGACTCGAGTATATTTCATAAGAGCCTGATAGCACCATGCCCAGTATATGATCTCTGAGATATTAGATGAATGAGGGATTATATGTACATAGTAATTAAGGGTAGATAGATCCAATGGATTAGATTCTCATGTATTATTTGGGAAATTATGGCATAGTGACATAGTACGTCCATAGTCGATGAGTTGATTAAATTATTATGGGATAATAATTCATTGAATCAGGAGTTCTGACAGATGCAACTCTTGGGCAACTCGGTATTGAGCATAGAGGGTCACACACATATAGTAGATGACGCGACGAATAGAGGATTTGATATGTAATATTTAATAAACTCTTATTTTATTAGATCCGTTAGGTGAGACCTAATAAGAGCTTATAGTAGATAATTAGATAGAGATCCAATTTCCATTAAGCTAGGGTAAATTTGATGAAGATCCAATAACCAATATGATAGGATCCATTAGGGTTAGTTGTATGAGCTCTCTATAAAGGGGTTATAAGACTGGACCCCTTACATGCCGCCTCTTATCCTTCTATACTTGCTTCTTCCTCAACCGACTGCCCCCTCTTTGGTGCGAGAGGGCAACAAGAAAGACTACCCCTATTGCATTGCTGCTTCGTTTATCGTGTGGATCATTGCTGAAGAAGAGAATGCGAGATCTCCTTCATCTATAGACTGTGATCTACATATTAGGGATATACGAGTTTCCTTATGTGAGATTGTCTCATATCTCAAGCAGTTTTCAATTTCATGAATTTTTTGGCTCCCGCACATGATTTGATATAAATCTGTTTCTGAAAAAATTGATTTTTGTTTTGTATTTCCGCTATGCATATGATGCTCTCCCAAGTTTTCTAGCACACCTACCCTAAAACCTCCTTAGGTAGCTAAGTAATAGCCGCTTTGTCCCTTGCACAATTGAAAGCGGAATGAGAAAATAGTGTCGGTTGAGACAATATAGATACCTTGCCACTCCTCGATGAATGCAACAAGATAGCATCATGAGTTGGGTGCCATCTAGGAAGACAAAATCCTCTATCACTAGAGGTATGATACAATGACCAAATGGAGTGAGAGGCTAGGTCCGACCTCGAGGGCATCATAGGACAAGTAAAAGCCCCTTAGAATCAAGTGAAAGGGGCATTGCTCAAGTCGGGGAATATGCAACTTGAAGTCGATCGAGATGTAATTGCATGATTGTAGGCAATCCAAAAAGGGTGTGCTCACCACCGAGTCATAGTCGTGTGAGCTCATCATGAACTCTAGGTCTCGAAGAGCTCTCGAGTTCTTAGGAGATGTATCCCTCGAAGAGGACGAATCGACTTGCTCCACCGTTAAACTGCTCGAGGATGAAGCATGGTCTTTAGTAGACTAATAGCTATAAAACTCAAAGGAGCTAGTGTGAGAAAGGAAGGACATCTTGACATGAAAATGGGAGAGTAGGGTCAACGTCGAGGAGAGAAGAATGAAGACCGACTAGCCCTTCCAAAACAACGCAAAAAACGATCCTTTCTAGGAGAACAAATGGGAGCTCCTAAAATCTAAGAGAATTTGGAGGCTAGAGGCTTTGGCGTAAAATAAGCCTATTCCTTAGTGGCTGAGGGATTTAAGGAGGAGTGACCGATCTCTCTCTCCCATGGTTAAGACTTTTGAGAAATCTTAAGGAGAATCATATACATAATGGAAAAATAAAAGCAAAAATCAATTTCCCAAACTAGGTTTATCGAATCGTCATGCAAAGGTTGGAAGTGTAAAACTCGTGAAAATAAAAAATTACGTATAATATGTGAGACACTCTCACCTATGAGAGATCATATATCCCTAGATCTATAGATCCTAGTCCGTGGATAAAGGAGCTCTCACAAACTCTTCTCTAATAGTGATCCACACGATGGATGAAGCGACAACGCACTTCCTCTCATAATATGTTCTTTCCTCGTCATCACGCACCACCACTCAGCAACAAAACAAGAAGGGGTTGACCCTTCTTATTATCCTCACGCCCAAGTAGGGGTTGGTGACAAGGGAAAAAAATAAGATAAGAAGATATGAGGTAGGAGGTAGGCAGCTAAAGAAGTCTAGCATATGACCATTTGGTCCATCTCCTATTTATAGATAATACTTTCAACTTAACCCTAATAGATATTACTTTATCAGGTATTGGATCTTCATCTAATTACTTTAACATATTGGACACTAGATCTCCATCCAATCATCCACATCTTAATAAAAATTAGATCTCTATCTAAATATTCACTCTAAGCTTATATTGGGTTTCACCAAATGGATCTAATAAAATATGGGCTTATTGGATATCACATATCCAATTCTCTATTCGTCGCGTCATCCACTATATGTATGACTCTCTAGGCCTAATACTGAGTTGGTCGTGAGTTGCACATATCAAAACTCCTTCCGACTTAGTGAATTATTATCCTCATAATAATTCACTCAACTCATCAACTATGGACATACTAAGCCACTATGTCATAGTCCCAAGATGGTACAGGAGATCTAATCCATTGGACTTATCTACCATTAGTTAATATATATCTATAGTCTCTCATTTATCTAATACTTCAGAGATCGTATATCGAGCATGACGCTGTTAGACTTATATAAAATCTATTTGAGTCTCACTTTAATCGAATTCTCCCAAAAAATTCCTATCTCAATCCGAATCTCACGCTTATCAAATTTATTATAATTCGATCGACCCTAGTTAGGGATTTGCTAGAGTAAGAATATATGAGATATTCCTCTTATGATACTAAGAGTGGATGATCTTCTATTGACACTCAATTGCTCTCGTAAGATTGGCTACCACTCCCAATGATCGACTGTGCTAGATTTGAAACTTTCAAACTTATAAGTCTAGTATCAAAGAGTGGAGTACTCATACATGACATCCTTGATATCTAAAGTCTAAAGACCAAACATACAATTAAGATTACAAAATCGTTGTCTGATTATGAGGTATCATTAACCAACCAACATTCTGTAAGTGGATCATTCCGTGAACTCATTCTCCAATGAGCACATGCACTATATCCCTCATGTCCCTATATAGGCAGCTATAAGACCAGTTGCCTCTATCTATGGATGAGTATATAGAATACCGATCTATCCGGTTATCTCAATGTCCCTCTCAAGTATCATATGATCGATAATATTTAGGGTTTGTGTTTATAGGGGAATTGGTCTCATTATCATGATATTATCATGATTTAATTTTCATTACACATATATATATACATCATCTAATATAAAGTGATAAAATATAATAATAATAATAATAATAATAATAATAAAGATTGTGTAGCGTGTCATTACTCATGTAATTAGATTATATGACATCTATAACTAGTAAAGACGAGTGTCCTCTTTAGAATAGACCCAAAAAGCTTCAAATGGTGGGAAACCCTAAAGCCTACAATAATAGGAGATGCCTTGAAAATTACAATGATGGTACAAGCCTCAAAACCCACTATAACAGAATGAGCAGAGAAATCTACCATATTGAGTGAGACACCTAATCCATCATGACGGAAGCCTGAGATCTACTATAATGAAGAATGAAAGAAGACCCCCTATGATGAAAGCTCGAGATCCACTATGGTGAAGAAGGGAAGAAGGCCATCCACAATGAAAGTTTGAGATCCACTACAACGAAGAAGGAAAGAAGGCTTGTCACAACGGAAGTCCAAGATCTGCTATGGTATAGAAGGGAAGAAGGCCCACCATGACGGAAGCCCAAGATCCGCTATGGTGAAAAAGGGAAGAAGACCTGCTACGGTGGAAGCTCGAGATCTGTTACGATAGAGAAGTGAAAAAGACACAATATGGTGGAAGCCTAAGATCTACTACGATAGAGAAGGGAAGAAGGCATGCCATGGTGGAAATTTGAGATCCACTAGAACAGAGAAGGGAAAATGATCTACTGTGATAGAAGCTCGAGATCCGTTACGATGGAGAAGGGAAAGCCCACCATGATGGAAGCCCATATTCGCTATGATAGAGAAGGGAAGAAGACCCTCTACAACAGAGCCCAAGACTAGCTATGATAGACCCTCCAGGACAAATGTGTCCGAGATGTGTGAGTCAAAAAATTGGACCTATGTTAAGACATCCACTATGGTGGAAAGTGCCTGAGACATGTGAGTCAATAAATCTGACCCATGCTAAGACATCTATTATAGCAGACCCTTCGGGACAAAAATGCCCAAGGTATGTGAGTCAAAAATTTTGACCTGCACTAAAATATCTGCTACGACGGAGACTTTAAACCAAATGTACTCAAAGTGTGTGAGTCGGGAAATCTAACCTGTGCCAAGACATTCGCTATGGTGGAGCCTCTAGGCTAAATATGCTTGAGTTATGTGAGTCGGAAAATCTGACCTGCGTCAAGACATCTACTACGACGGAGCCTTTAGGCTAAATATGCTCGAGATGTGTGAGTTGAAAATTTTGACCTATGCCAAGATAACTATTATGATGGAGCCTTTGAGCTAAATGTACTCGAGGTGTGTGAGTTAGAGAATCCGACCCGTGTCAAGAGGAATTTGCTATGACGAAAGTGCAGACCCAATACACCCTAAGATAGTTGAAATTTAGAAAACCCGACTCGTGAGATAAGACCCCAAATGCTCTTATGTTGAAGAAACTGAAAGGCATGCCTCAAATCCCTTATCAATAGTTCCAAAGCATACTTTTGAGGGGGGACAAATGATAGAAAATATTTTGGTAAACCAGACCAGCTCGACAATTAGTTGCCACCGAGACATCGACGTAGAGAGTGAGGGCCAAGTCATCCCCCACTCGATAGTGACATAGGGGCAATAATGTCCTGTCGACCTCCGTGGACGATAATCCATGGGAGGTAGTTCATGTTGATTTTGTCGGTCCTGTGGATAGTGGTCCCCGATCAACCGTTTAAGCTTGTTCCCCCTTAGTTGGCCTTCGTGGATGATAGTTCGTAAGAGGTCATTCGGGCCTATCACCCTTGTAGGCAAAACGCTAAAGGGAGGCTGTTATGATGGTTACAAGCGGTCCCCTCGGTTGCCCAAGTATAAAATATACTCCCCAGCGCTTACCCAAGGGTCGAACCTTTTCTCTAAAAACCCTTCACATTCTATTCAACCCCCAAATGAGTTAACTTGGCATCGAAGTGGTCGGGTTGGGAAGCTCCCCTCAATATTGACATTTGTGTATAAACCCATTGAGGAGATCGAAATCCACCTCGACTCGACTTTAGGACTATCTCAGATCATTGAAAGTCACTACTTGGGACTACTACAAGGGTTTCCCAGATAACCTTATGCCCTTGGGACAATATTAGATTGTACCGACGCACAATCAACGGTACTCAGACTATAATAATATTATTATCTTAGTATTTGAAAAATATGTTACTAATATAATATTAATAAAATTTAGAGAAAAAAATTTATTGAGGATTTATGTGAGAAGGTATATAAAGGAACTTAATTTAGGTTAAATCATTATTTTTATATTTTGATTATTCTAATATTACAAAGAATTTAAAATTTTCTCTTCGTATATCAAAATTCTCCACATACAATATCAATTATAGGTTTAAAAAATAAGGTATATCTAATATCAATAATAGTTTAAATCTTTTGGTTCTCATAGCAAATGATTGTCTAATGAAAACTAACAAGCAAACATGAAATTGTTTCATTTTTTAATGTGGATATATATATATAATATATATATATAAAATATAATCTTAGAGGGATAAGCAGAAAAACATCAATTTAATTGAATGTTAATTATATAATTTCATTATAAAATTCAGACGAAACAAAATAGTATTAACTGATATTGGTTATGGACCGGTCGGTGACGTTTGCCTTCCCGTCACCGCAAGAATCTGAAACGATCACAGGGTAAAGCGACACGAAGATGCCTCGTGATTCACGCTTGGGCCCTCTTTCGTTATTCAAAGTCATGCTAGGGGTTATTTGGTAACTCAGAAGATATTATAGTACTTCCCCACCCACTTTTTGTCCCCTTAGTCTCTGTGCACACGCACGTATATCAATGTTTGTGCTGGCGCTTTCTCGACCGTCGACGTCGACTAAACGAGCCCATCATGCCCATTCATCCGCACCCCGACCGCATATAATATTTATGTGCGGTAGCGTCACATGGATGCATGCATCATGGATGTGGCTGTCCCTCAGATGATGACGGACGCCGTGATGCGCATCATACATACATATACATGAGGACAAGCGGCAGCAGCTGTTGACTTCACAATTCACATGGAGAGGAAGAGGAGGAGGAGAAGAGAGGAGAAACCAAGCGAGAAGATGTCAAGGGATTAATCAAATCCACGAAACGTTTGACGTCCGCCAGGGCACGGGTAGATCTCCCCTCTCTCTCTCTCTCTCTCTCCCGCTGAAGAAGCAACCGAAATCGAAGTCGAACAGTCTTTAATCATATTTAAGGCAAACCCTAAGTCCATAACCGGGTGGGAGCTGTGGAAGCTCAAGAGGAGGTGGGGGAAAGGTGGAGATTTGGCTTCAGTTCTGGGCTTTCTCCGTCGATCTTGCCGGGGGAGGATTCGAACGCTGTAAGTCCGTCTCGATTGTTCTTTCTTGCTAGTTTTTCCTTTGGATCCTTGAGAAATTTGGCTCCTTTGGGTCTACACGCCGTGATCCGAGGTGGGAGAAACAGCGTGGGGTTCGATTTGGTCCGGAGTTTTCGGTACTGGTGTGGAATGCCCTAGGTGTCGGAGTGGGTGTTGAGGTTTTACTTCGGGTTCCAACGGGCCAAGTGGAGAAGATCGGTGTGAGGAGAGGGGAAGTGGACAAAAGATCGGATTTTGAACTCATTTGGAGTCCTTGCTTTCCGTTCCCGAGGAAAAGATCTAATCTTCTTTCGCTACGTCTGCTTGATTTTTGTGGGCATTTGGTTGCTCCGGACAGCGAGAGGAAGCGATAAGTATTTCATTTGGTGGAGAATTTGATGGACCGGTCTTGTTTTGATCCCACCTCTCTGACTCCCTCATCTTGCTCTGTGTTTGAAAGGAAAGGGTTTCTTCCCCTGTCAGTGCTGATATGTAATGTTGAGACCATAAAACCGTGTTGATCTAAGCAGTGTTTCCGTACGAGCTACTCTTTTTTTGCTTTCCAGAACATGGTGCCGTCAGGTTCTTCGAATCCCATCGGCGGATCTCAGTCAGTGAATCCTTCCCTTCTGCGGTCGAATTCAGGGTTGCTCGGAGGATCCCAGCCTGGTTCAATCCCATCACAGACCCCTTTCTCTTCTCTGGTCTCTCCTCGCACCCAGTTCAACGGTAACAGCTTGCTTGGAAACATATCCAATGTTTCAGCCCTCAACAATTCATTTGGAAATGGAGGGACTGTTAGTGGGCTTTCCATGCCAATGAATCTCCAACAACGAGGTGGTCTTGGTGGTGCAGTTGATACGGTCAGTTCCGAGCCTAATCCTCTGTCGTTGTTCACGTCTTCGTCAGGCCAAAGCCAAGGGCAGCAACAACAATGCTTCCAGAACCCTTCAGGCAGCCAGCTTGGTCCTGACCAACCACAATCTCAAATTGATGCAGTGCAGAATTTCCAGCAACAATTCTCTGTTCCTCAAAGTCAACAGCAGCAGCAGCTGCTACTTCGAGGAGGATTTAGTAATGTGGGACACATGGGGCCTGTTAAGTTGGAGCCGCAAATTGGTCCTAGCAATCAGATTGGTCCATCACAACAGTTGCAGATGTTACGCGGAACTGGTGCAGTAAAAATGGAGCCACAGCAGTTACAATCCTTTAGAAGCGTGGGTCCTGTCAAAATGGAAACTCAACATTCAGATCCTTCGTTGTTTCTGCAGCAGCAACAGCAGCAGCAACAACAGCAGCAGATTTTGCAGTTATCAAGGCAGAACTCTCAGGTTGCAGCTGCACAAATGAATCTCTTGCAACAGCAAAGGATGCTGCAGTTGCAGCAGCAACAGCAGCAGCAACAACAGCAACAGCAACAGATTGGCAAGGCCTTCCCTCAGCAAAGAAGCCAGTTGCAACAGCAGCTTCTCCAGCACAATGTTCCAGTTAGGCCTCCAATGAGATCTACGACATATGAGCCAGGGATGTGTGCTCGGAGGTTAACCCAGTATATGTGCCACCAGCAGCACCGAGCACAGGTAAAAACTCTAATGGAAATTTCCTTTTTAATTCATAAGTGGAGGAAGTTGCAAAATTTCTTTGATCCTTTAGGTGTTTTTTTTGGTTAGCTCATTTTATATAAAACTAAAATACAGGATAACAACATAGAATTTTGGAGGAAATTTATAGCCGAGTACTTTGCTCCTAATGCCAAGAAGAGGTGGTGTGTTTCTCTTTATGGAAGTGGCCGTCAAACTACTGGTGTTTTTCCGCAGGTATCCTTTACTGCCAATTAGGATATGTGGTGCAATCTTTTGGCTGCATGTTTTTTGTTTTCTAATTGTACAATGGAAATTTATAAAGTCTGTTACTGGGAGTGATTTTGGTTGTTTTGAATTGAGGTAGTTTGAAGAATCTTCGTTTTATTTTATTATTTTGTTCATGTTCTTTAACCAAGGTAGATTTTGCATGAATCCTGTAGGATGTGTGGCACTGCGAGATATGCAACCATAAGCCCGGACGCGGTTTTGGTATGTAATTGATCTTTAATCATCTGATTTGGATTTTAGTGTCTGCAGTCATCCGAATGATCTAGTGTATTAGTACATGTAACTCTAATTGACCATTAGGTTATTGGCTTCTTGAAGCTCCACTTTGAGGGCTCGCTAACTTGTTCTCCTTTTTCTTTGTTTTACAGAAACCACAGTTGAGGTTTTACCCAGGCTTTTCCAAATAAAATATGCTAGTGGAACCTTAGAGGAACTTCTGTATGTTGACATGCCCCGTGAGTATCAGAATGCTTCAGGTCAAATTGTATTGGATTATGCCAAGGCAATTCAGGAGAGTGTCTTCGAGCAATTGCGTGTGGTGCGTGATGGCCAACTACGGATTGTTTTTAATCCTGATCTGAAGGTGATAAGTGCTTGCAAGTGGTTACTTACACTGGACATTTTGCTAAAAAGCCTTCCTGTTGAATACTTTGGATGATCAGACATTTTCTTTTGTATTCTCTCATTAGATTTCTTCTTGGGAGTTCTGCGCTAGGCGCCATGAGGAGCTTATTCCTCGAAGAGCTATCACTCCTCAGGTACAGGGTCACAATTTGTCTTAGTTTAAGCTTGCATAAATGATGTTCTGTCATCTATTTTCACTTGCTGGCATGTTGCTGTTGACTCCTTTTCGATGTCTGATTCAATAATTTTGCTGGACAGGTTAGTCAACTTGGTGTTGTGGTGCAGAGATATCAGGCTGCAGCTCAAAATGCATCATCAGGCTTATCCACACAGGATTTACAGAACACATGTAACTCGTAAGTCCATTTTGTTTGTTTAATACTGACACTTGTTTCATAAGTCAACTTTTTTGTTACTTAATTAGCTTCTGTTTTGCCATCTATCAGTCAAGTGAATTTATCTGTTTGGTACATTATAACTCTTCGGAAATTTATATTTTATCTGGCTGCTATCTGATTTATTACTACTATTCACATTAATAAAAGCACGTGCTTTCATATGCCATTAAAGAATCTGTGCTAGAATAGATGCATTTACAGTAATAAAAGTATTTGACATTTGTTGGTTGCCAACATAGACACTATGTGGTTTTTGATTTGTCTGTTCTTCATATCTTGGCACTTGATGTTTTGGGCTCTTTTCCATCATCTGTCATGAAAGCCTTTCTAAATTTGTTTGATTACTGAATCAGATATTTGCTTTTCCCAACATTAGGATTATTTTCACTTGGAAGCTAGAGAAGTCTCCATTATTACTACTTTTATCATCCTCATTTCTTTTAGGGCTTAATATTTTGCATAATAAAAGATATATTTTCTTTCAAGTCATATTGTCTTCTGCAAAATGTTGTCTTTTTATTGTGATTCAAGGCATGTTGGCTTTTGCAAAATGTTGTCTATATAAATATATGTCCTTGGCTGATCACAATTTGCATGTGTTCCCTGTTAAACTTCTTTTTGTGCTATCCTTCATGTTAGACTGCCTACTGGAGATATCATAATTTGCCTGAGGAAAATTCTTAATCACCATTTTTTGCTTATCACAACATCAGTTGAGTGGAAGGTGTGAACCGTAATATCACAAATTTGGTTATTTTATCCCATCCATTTTTTTTTCTTCACGAAATTTGTGGAACACAATGGCAGAAATAGAGGAGCAATAAAAAAAAAAATTGTTTCAGTGGGTGTATATGTATATCGGAAATTTGCTCAAATCATAAGCTATTGAACTTTTCAGGTTTAGGTATTGAACTTATGGAAACTATTCTCAAAAACCATTCTATCTTCATTATCAATAGTAACTTTTGTATGAGAAGCTTCAGATAAGTATGATTGTGGAGTTTAATATTGAAGAATATGATATTTTCTGTATAACCTTATATAAGAAATTTAGGAACATGTAATTTACATATTTCTCATTCTGATGTATGAGCTATGAAGAAATTGATGGACCATGAACTTTCTGTAGTCCAGGCAAAAGCTAATGATTGTGCTAAAATATCATTTATGATAGTAGAATACACATTTTTCTGGCATTTCTGGCATACCTTATGAAGCAATAAACCATTGATCTGAAAGGAGAATAAGGTGTGTAAATATGTGTTGATTTTGGGGCATGTAAGCTAGTAGATGTTGAGAAATTGCACTAATGTTTGACACTTTATTGTCATAAACGCAATGAGACACTAGTTTTAGTATATTTTTGCAAATTTTTTTGTTAAAGAGAAAGTTTCTGGGATGCTTTATGCTTAGTATATAGCATCTTCATCGTTTCTCAGTTTGTACATTCTAGTGTCATCTTTAAGTAAATATGATTGTCTTCTTAAAACCTTTTCTTGTCAAATCTGGTGCTTCAAGATTTATATGTGCACACACATGCATGTATATACAATAATACAATCATGTATATGCCTGCCAATGTGTGTCTGTGCATCCATTTGTACTTGTATCTTTATATTTGTGTAATTGTGTCTGAGCATTCATTTATCTACAATGACAATCATTTGAGTAGACTGCTATTATCATGTTTCTCTTTTACAACCTAAAATATTGTTGTATGTGAAATTTGTGATAGGTTTGTAGCATCTGCTCGTCAGTTGGCTAAAGCTTTGGAAGTGCCATTGGTAAATGATTTAGGGTACACAAAAAGATATGTCCGTTGCCTTCAGGTAGACTTCTTTGCATTTTTTTTATTATTGGAGTTTGATGGTTATCATTGGCAACAATTTGCTTTCAGAAATGTTTTTTCATGACTTTTTCATGTGGTGGCTGTTTGATTATGTTTGACCCTATTTGACTTTATGATTATGATCTCAAATTGTCTAAAGGTTGTTTTGCTCAAGAAATTTACCTTCTATATAGATTGTTATGTCTGATGTTAATGTCCATTTGTTGTCTGCTTTATTATGCAACCACAAAATAACTGCTTAAGAATAATACTTGTCAGCAAGAAAATAAAAAAAGGGGGAATTTCAAACTATTTTCTTCTTATCTACTAGGGGATCTTATGATATTTAGTTCTCTGGCAAATTTATAGATGAATGCTTGCAATCAACACGCTGAGTGTTACTGCTAAAGCAACATTAGCCTGATGAGATGGTGAATATTTTGCACGTAGATTTGGTTTGTTTATTCATGATAAAAGGTGGTCTTTCACGATAAACTGATGTATGCTATAATGTATACAACAACAAGCGTCCCAACTATTTGGGGATGGCTGCATGGATCTTAGGTTTCTACTGAGCTCTGGGACAATGCAATATACTATGTATGATATATAGCTTGCTTAAAACAATTGTCTTAAAAGATCTGCATGGTTAACTCTGAAATAACAGAGATACACTGCATTATTAGTCATTGCTTTTGTGCATACCTTAATTATATTTTTTCCTTTTCTTGTCCTCTATGTTTTTCTTGATTTTTGTGATTCTTATTGTATTGCTGACATGAGAGAAACTATACAGCACCCTAAAGAGCAGACACCTTTGTTCTTCCTTATTCTGTTACTGATTCTTTTCCTTTGGTTGGTGATAGATATCTGAAGTGGTTAACAGTATGAAGGATTTGATTGATTATAGCAAACAAACTGAGGCTGGACCTATTGGTAAGCGTCTTCTTGGTTTGGTAGCATCTTCATGGCCTGCCTCATATAACATTAAGCCGCATAATGTTCAGCTACTGCAATATTGCTTGATTGTTCTCAGTATCTCTCTGTGGTATGATATTTGCTATTAATGCAGAGATTAGTGTTAGTGCAACTACATCATTTGGAAACTAAATGCTATTTGTTGCTTGGATATTCTTGTACCCCCAATTCTCCAATTATTCCTTGTTGATATGAAAATATGTCCATCTTAACATCGCAGACGGGTAGACTAATTATTGCTACTATGACGAGGTTTACAGGATTCACTGATTCTGTTCATATTTAACTAATTTGGATCCTGATCGGCCAACTTCATCCTGTTTATGCCAATTTCTTGGTTTGATTGCTCAATTACTTGTGAAGTCATCAGAATTGATCACAATTGGTCCCAAACCTATTTAAATGATCTCAAGTATCCACTAGTAAATATATAAATAAAAAAGATTTTATTTTTCACAAATTTGTTCCTGTACAGTTTGTGAAGTTCATATTTACCCCTGTGAGTTCTGATATATCAGATACGAACCTTTTAAAGATTGGAATCGTTTAACCTAACTGTCCAGTTAACCTGCGTACTGACCTGCAGTGGTTTATAGATAGAATAGACCAAAACATGGGAAGATTAAATTAATCTTACCACAGCTGCTGCAGCATGAGAAATGGGGAAAGAAGAGAGGTGACAGTATGTTGGATTGCCGGCTATTGGTTGCAAAAGGGCAAATGGTTAGAAGATGATGTCCGTAAAGGATGATTTCAAATATAAAGTAAACAGAAATAATTTTGGATGTCCATTTTTGCAAGCATAATAAGGTCATTCATCTCTCCATCCCTTTGGTAAAGTTCAATAGATGGTCGACACACAATTAGTATCTCCAAGAAAATAAAATTTTTAAGATTTGAAAGGTTGTTTTTGCAACATGTGAGTAATATTTTTTAACATACATAATTTTAAATTTATTTTGTGCTATATTTCTCGCTGGCCTGTTCCAATCTCTCCTATTTTATTTGGTCAACCTTATACCCAGGCTGATCTTTATTTTAACTATGATCCCATGATCCTTGATTTTCAACATTGTCTTTGGATGGTTTCAAGATAGTGGAGATTGATGCTCATACTTTTGGTGCAAATTCTTTTTCCAAGGTTCTAACTTATTTTTTATTTCTGTGGTTCAGATTGCCTGAGTAACTTCCCTCGAAGGACTTCCACTTCGTCAGGGCTTCAAGCTGAGCAAGCCCGACAACCTGATCAACAGCAACACATCACCCAGAATTCAAACCATAATGATCAGGGCTCTGCTCATGCCCCCAATGTACCACTTTCCGCTGGCAGCAATAATGTTGTTGGTGTAGATAACTCACTTAATGCTGCTTCATCTACCTCTGCGTCTACCATCATTGGTATCCTCCATCAGAATTCTACGAATATCAAGCAAGAAAACCAGATGAATATAGTGAACAGCCCTTTTGGTGGGAATAATGTTCAAATTCCGTCTGCCAGCTCATCAAATTCATTAGCTCCAACCCAGTCCAATCCTCCTTTGAAACCTGCTTCCGGTGACAACCCAACAGCAACCTCTCATAATGCTACTTACCTGAGCTCCACAAATTCGAGTGCAAGTTTGTCTACAATGCAACAGCCGGTTGCACAGTTGCATGAAACTGATCCAAGTGATTCACAGAGCTCTGTCCAGAAAATTTTACAGGAGTTGATGTCATCACAGCTAAATGGTGTCAGTTCCTTGGGGAACGAGACAAAGATGATTAGTGGTGTCACACCAGCTTTGAGTGGGGGAAGCTGTTTAGTCGGAAATGGGATATCCAATGACTCAGCTATAAGTGGCACAGGCTTTACAGGTCTTGGTGGGATTGGTCTATCTGGTGCTGCTAGTGGAATGCGAGCAGCAATGACAAATAATGCTATGGCTACGAATGGGAGGATTGGAATGAATCACTTTTCCCAAGACCCAACAGCTATAAACCGTCAGCAGCAAGATATCGGAAATCGATTACTGGACAGGTTAGGAGCAGTAACCAACTTCAACAATCTTCAATTTGATTGGAAGTCCTCCCCATAGAAGTGAAGCAGAGGTGTTGGCGAATTGAAATTTTTACTCAAGTGGACAAAAGTGGTTTGAGAAAATGATAAATCGTCAAACTGCACATGATCAAATATTTCAGTTCCTCTCCCACTTTTTTGGAAGCCTCTCAACTAATTCCTCCGAAAGATAACACATGATAGCTTCTTTCCTAGTTCTTGTTCCAATTACATGTCTTCTAACTGCCACTTGTAATGCTGCATATTGTGTATTATGCTTCCAAGGAACATCTACTATATCAATGGGAAACCTGTGCATTTGTGGAGCGAAAGATCCTGGTATTGCTTGTAGCCATTTCTCAATTATAAAGATGAGATACGAGATGGCTTGGATATGGAGGGATGCCTCTTTTTATCTTTTACCCTCTTCTCAAAAATTTGTAAAGAATTGCTTTTTCCTCATCGATTTTTTTATATTGGCAAAGATGAAAGTTGGAGTTCTCAAGGTTCATTGATGTCATCTGCAAATAATTAGCTTTGTTATTGTCAATGTTATTCATGAATAATGTGGTGTTAGATAAATGTTGCATGTGAGCCACTCCTCAGGTAGGTCTCTCTTGCTGGCGTGTGACCTTTGTTCTTTAGTGGAACATTGGGATTTGATTTACGTGTGTGGAAAATGGTTGTGCTCATTTCAGTGGCATCAGTCACATTGGTGAATTCTTGGGTATTGGAATAACTAACTTGCGCACTAAATTAATGTTGTGAATGGGGTGTTTGATTCTGCTTATTTTTTCCTTGGTTCTGTAGACATGAGATGATTAAATCTGTGAAAGTTCATGGCAGGTGCTCTGCATATGTATGTTTCTGATTTCCATTGTACACATCAACCATCAGTTATCTGTGCAGCTTCTTGTGATCTGTAGCTTCTTATATGTGAAGAACCAACTGAGATGTGCAAGAGATGTAAGAAGTTTTGAATGTTTGTTGGCTGGGAGTATCATGAGTTCTTTGATGTTGTATTTGTATCTTCAAAGAAATTTGTGGAGATTATATTGATGCAAATGGTTATATTACTCACATTAATGCTGTTGCATGCTAATAACACTTACCAGAGATTTGGTCTAAATGAAATGTTGAACATGGTGCTGAAGTTTATGCTACTTTTGTGAATGAATGATTTGGAACAAGTGAGTTATCTGGCAATTGCTGTATTGGAGTTTCCAATGCTAATTTAGATGTCATAATACAAATGCATGTTGGGATTATCACTGAGCCTGATTAAGATCAAACTTATTATAGGAAGAACTGCTTTTTCTTCCTATGCATATCACAGTACATTAATGCTCAAAGTACTCATATCTTGTTGCAAAAATCTGCCAATAAATTGGGGAATCTAACCACAACATTTGAAAAGTAGAGAAAGCCAACTTTTGAAGCTTATAATTTGTGGCAATAAACATATGGTGAATGCTTCTGGTTGATACATTGTTTGGAATCCTTATACCATAAGTCAGATCTAAAGCTAAATTTGATGTAAGCTTCTAAACCAAGCATTTGACCTGAAACAGATCATGAGTCTAATATATTCTTCCAATTGACCAATGACCCAAAGGAACAAATGCAACTTTTGACTGTTAGATGCATAGATCCAATTACTAACCCATCACTAAATGACAACTTTTAGATCTTTGTTAGATACTGGCTGCCAATTTGATCTAATAGGATAACTGATCTACTTGGACCAGTTCCAATTATAGTGCAATGAACTGGTCTAAGATCCGAAATCTAAGGTTCTAATTAGCTTGGCTGATAAAAAGATATGATCATATCGATCACCATTTGTTAGAAAACAAAAATTCATGTAAAATTTAGACCATTAGAATCAGAAGACAAAATGTATGTATTTGAATCCAATGACAGATCTTTTAAGGTAGGATCGAGTGGTTTCCAAGAATCTAAAATGGTTTATGCTGAGCAAAATATAGCTTCAGATCACTTGTCGTTCTTACACTGATCACCTCCTGCATGTGCTGCCCACATGGACTTCACCAGCTTCAGCAGCGCCCGGACCTTCGCCTTCGCCTTGGAGCTGCACTGGCTCTGCAGCAGAAGCAGCAGCTGCATCACCACCCCGGCATCCACCGCCTGCGTCGTCGCCGGCGCCGAGTCGCAGCACACCCTCAGCAACGACCCCACGGCGTGCTCTCCGCCCTTGTGGTCGGACGGCACCTTGAAGACCATCTTCACCAACACCGGGATCGCGTTCGGGTTCTTCACCGCCGCCCTCTTGCCCTCCTCATGTCCCAGAAGCAGCTCCAGCGCCGCCAATGCCCGTGCGTCGGTCTTCCCAGCAGAGCTCGATAGGTAGGAGACGATGCCGTCCACTGCGCCTTCTCTGATCGCATTGCCTCGGTTGGCTTCGGAGGAGCAGAGGCCAGCTATTGCTCGCACTGCTGCGTCCGATGCCGCGCCATCGGGCCTGTTCTGCGCGAGGAAGACGAGTGCTTGCAGGACCCTGGGCGACTGTCCGACGATTAGGGACAGCTCCTGCGTTGCCACCGATGTAGCGATTACTTCGAGGAGATGGCAGAGACTGGTCTTGATCCTGGCGCTGCCTTGATCTAACAGCAGCATCAAAGAGTCCAGATTCGAGCTGTCCGTGAGCATGTTGAGAGAATCCAATGGGGAGGCAGGCGAGAAGCTGAGAACGCAGTCGAGAGCGACCTCGATGAGCTCCGAATCAGCTGGCCATGGAGCTCGCAAGAGCAGCTGAAGCAGCAATGGGAGGAAGCCCAGCTGGATCAAGCAGGCCTGTCCTATGTCGGACTCGACCGCGAGCGCTCTGACCTTGCCGAGAGCTTGGAGCTTTGCGGCAGAAGCCGTGTCCGGAGACTGGAGCTTCTGCTTGACAGCAGCCAGTGACAGCTCGTTGTCGTTGACCGACCTGGTGGGCTTAGTCCGGCAGTGGAAATCGGCGGCGCCGGTGATGAGCCACTGGTCGATAAGGTGGCGCAGGGTGTGGTTGGGGACCAAGGACGCATCGCTGAGCCTCTGCATCGTGACCGGGCAAGTGAGGTTGCCGTCGGCGAGCCACCGCTCGATGCACGGCCGGTCGTAGGTTTGGCCAGTGCTCAGAGTGACTGGATCGGTGAACAGATCAAGGCTTATCGGACACCTGAACAGATGAGGGATGCTCATCTGCGTCGCTCCTCGCTCATCCAAGGAAAGCCTAAGCAAGCATGGTAGCTTTGGCTTTTAGGTCCATCACAGGAGCTCCAAAGCTTCAATGGTGAAAAGCTGGTACAGACACTGAAACCTATGAGAGGTATGGGGAAGAAGGAGAAGGATCAGTTAGTGGTACTCACACTCATGCGAGGACATTGAGGGTTGTTGGAGTACAAAAGGTGGGCTGTGAAGGTCCTCCTCCTCCTCCACTCTCACAGAGCCCAAGCTTCTAAGAACATTTGCATAGCAGAGCCTTGAAGCTCATAAAAGGAGATCAAGCTGATGAAACAGTCACAGAGAGGACTAGCACTAGAAACAAAGAGGTAACAAGAGATCGGAGGAGGTGAAATGTCACTAGCAATGAAGAAAAATTGCAGGTGAGGTTGGTTTGGTCAGAATTCTAAAGATGATGGAAAGCCATGACAGCCATGTGAGGATCAAATGATAGCTGGCAGAAGAGGAAAAAAGGCTGACTCACATCATAGGCATCCTCCCAAATCCATATATATA